>CALYLW010000916.1:0-2500 GCA_944989445.1 Ampullaceana balthica
TCACAAGACCCCCCGCCAGACGAGATGTAGATTCTACCTACAGCAATTTCCTTCTGCACGCCTTCAGCGCCGATTAGAAAATAAATAAATTAACAAGTAAACTTATAGGACGCACTGATTAATGTGGTAGAGAACAAATAATATGTTTTCAACTTATGTTAAAATAATAGAGTTGCACTTGTTCTTGTACAAGTCACCAACTAATGCGCTAGTAAAATATGTCGTGCTTTTGATTACTACATAGACACAGCAGTGTTTCTGATCCATGCAGTGACGTAACTGGGGTTGGTGTCACCCAGTGCGGTAACTCATGGTGTCACCCCCTCACGACTTACCCCATAGAACTCCTCTTTGTCTGACAGTGCCAGAAACGAGAACATAGAGAATTTTCCGTTTTTTGTGCCACCCTTTGGTGGGTGTGCTACCCGGTGCGGTCCGCACCACCCTCACCCTCCTAGCGACGCCTCTGGATCCATGTACGGGCGGCTCTGTTTGTTAAGACAAAAAGACCTGAACAGAAAACTTGCATTTCTGCTGGACTTTAAAATGATTCTATCCAATAAATATCATGATCAAACAGCTGATATTTTGAAAACTTTTGCTGAGTCACAGCCATCAATGGCCAGCTAATTTACCTCAGTTGCGCACTAAAGTTGTACTGAAAACTACTTTGGAGCCTCCTGATTGTATTATGCGAACAACACATTTTTGAATCTGTGAATTTTATTTCAAATTTGATCAACAATGGGATTTTTTCAGTTTCATGCTGTTAGCAATCGTTTGCTCTTGTTATAGTTGAAAGGAAAACATTGGTGAAAAAAAATATATATAAATTTCGACATTAACCAATTTGCGGCAGTGCAATACAGGAAAATAGATCTTTTGTAGACGAGTTAACCTAGTGTTAGCCTAAGATAATCACTGAGTGAACATGTAAGTACAACTTGGCAACCAGTCTTACAGGCTAACACACTGAGTCAGTGGTGTCATGTAACATGTTGTTGTTTTTTTTATTCATGTAGATACAACTTTATTAGTAAAATTTGAATTACTTTTCCTTATGTAATGTAATAGCAAAGTGTGATTAAACGTGTCGTCAGGTCGGGGGGGGGGCGTCAGCTTTATAGTTTGTCCCTGGGTGCAAATATCCTATATGTAGCTACGGCTCTGTTACACGCAGCACTGGTGAAGAACCGCTGTTTACTATTATACCACTACATTTATATCTCTGTGAGGCATACTTACCATCGCTGTTTACGATTATACCGTTACATTTATATCTCTGTGAGGCATACGTACCATCGCTGTTTACGATTATACCGCTACATTTATATCTCTGTGAGGCATACTTACCATCGCTGTTTACGATTATACCGCTGCATTTATATCTCTGTGAGGCATACCATCGCTGTTAACGATTATACCGCTACATTTATATCTCTGTGAGGCATACTTACCATCGCTGTTAACGATTATACCACTTCATTTATATCTCTGTGAGGCATACTTACCATCGCTGTTTACGATTATACCACAGCATTTATATCTCTGTGAGGCTTACCATCGCTGTTTACGATTATACCACTACATTTATATCTCGTTGAAGCTTACCATCGCTGTTGAGATAGTGAGAGTTATCACAGAATGGGGGGGGGGTCTCAAAATATCTTTGTGAACCACGGCCTGAAGAACTTAACATTTAAATTTAAGTTCTAAAATCAGTCAGTGTGCTAGGTATTCCAAGTAATCTGCTTCTGCTTTCGAACGTGTCAGGGTCAATGACTGCACATCCTCAAACATCGGCGTCGACCAGCACCGGTGGAAATGTTCGGCTCTGAAATAGGAAACGGGTGAGCTTTAAACAGAGAACACGACATTAAAATGGCGGCTGATACAGCCAAAGTGAATCGTCTCAGCGGCCGCGTCTCCATGTAATGTCCTTCCGGTTCACGGAGTTGAAAGGATGACCCGGATTGAGTCGTTCACCACACAATGTAGTTCCGTCTTTCGGCCCTGCTCGTCTGCTATTAGCTTGTACGTCACTTCCATTTTACTAGTTATTTTTTTCATTTTGGCTTTATTGTTTAAAAACATTTAATAGGGATTTTATTTTTTTTTAAATATAAGGTTTTTTTTAACAGTAAGAAAATATCATTTTAGAAAAAAAAATATAATGTCTTTAATATAATATATTACCTTTACTAAAGGTTACGTGTAAGATTTTGTTAGTAAATATTGTGTGTGTGTGTGTGTGTGTGTGTGCATGAAATGATGTAAAACACAAATATACCGCAAAACCATATGAGTTGCCGCGTGGATTAAAATCAAATGAGGGTATTTTTGGTCCTCAAACTCCGGAAAACCCATGCCGTATAACCGAAAGTTCTAAACCAAAGCCGTATAACCGAATGTTGTATAGATATAAAGATTATATTCCACCGTCCCCTGTCCCCGCCCCTGTCACCGTCACCATTAGCTGTGTGCCAAATAGTAGATCTGT
>CALYLW010000916.1:7500-79795 GCA_944989445.1 Ampullaceana balthica
TTAATTATAGTAATAGAACAATGAGATGCTCCTCATTTTCTCAAAGTCTTTTTAAAGTGTTTTTTTACGTCGAGATTGATCGATGAATAAATGCTTTTACTTCACGGTCTGTTTAACCTAAACCCACATAACTAACACGGTGGGGGCACGTTGGTCGAGTGGCATGCGCGCTCGGCTGGTGCACCGATGGTCACGGGTACGAATCCATGACCATGTCGAGGCAAGGATTTGATCCCGGGGCCCAGTGCGTCCCTGGGTCCGACCAGCTCCGAATGGGTACCTAAACCCTAGTTAGTGAAATAAAGGCGGCTGGGTAATGCGTGGAACCCTCATAGCCGTGGCCAGTGAACGCTGCATCACTTGCCAACATACGGGCATGGTCTGTGGACGCAATAATCCTAGGACCGTATAGAGGGAGCGTCCGTATAGAGAAGACAAGGCCTTAAATACCAATACGCTAATAATACATGTATTTCAAATGTATCAAACATCATCTCTGTATGAACAGGCCCGGACTTAAGAGACCCAGGGCCCCTGGGCACTTCGCATTTTGGGCCCTACAACCATCTTGAAGCTTTTTGATAAATCAAGCCAGGCTTTTGAGCTTATGCAAATATTCCACCACATGGGCCCCTAAGCTGGTTGGGGCCCTAGGCCTGGGCCTTGTAGGCCTAGGCAGAAATCCGGCCCTGTGTATGATTATACATGAAATATCCAAACTACTTCAAACACCAAAACCTCATTCTAGTTCGCAGAGATACAATTTCCTTTACGTCGCTATAAAGCTACCTTTAATAACTAGATCAATGATCAGATCAATTTTTGTGTGTGCCTGTTTTAAATACTCGCTTCTACCCATTTCCCTATGCACACTCACGAGTATGTCGGACAAGACGAGAGAAATCTGTTAGTTCCGAGCAAACAAACTCTTTTTCAGCCAAGTCCCGCCCGAAAATTTTCGTTCTTTTTGTCCACGGCCGCGACCCTTTCGGGCCCCGAGATAAAAGGTCGCCCCGGGCATTTAATGACCACGAGTCCAGCGACTGGTCAGCGATACAAAACTTTGGTGAGTTTGGGGGGGGGCGGGGTGAATGGGAGCATATTGGAGCAGACGTCTCCCCCCTCTCCCCCCCCCCGGAGCGGCTTTTGTCGAATCACGTGTTGTGGTAAGTGGATCTTGGTAATGCTGTTGGGGCTCGTGGGTTCGAATGTCCGGCGTGGTACGTAAGGTCTGGAAACGGCTGAGATTGCAGCTGAACGTAGTGGGATGGGGACTAGCTGGGTCTATTGACTGCAGTTGCGAAATCAGAATGAGGGTGTCATAGATTTTGTTGTCATAGATTGTGTTGTCATAGATTGTGTTGTAGTAGATTGTGTTGTCATAGATTGTGTTGAAGTAGATTGTGTTGTCATAGATTGTGTTGTCATAGATTGTGTTGTCATAGATTGTGTTGTCATAGACTGTGTTGTCATAGACTGTGTTGTCATATATTGTGTTGTAATAGATTGTGTTGTCGTAGATTGTGTTGTCGTAGATTGTGTTGTCATAGATTGTGTTGTCATAGATTGTGTTTTCATCCATTTGATTTTTAAATAATATAATGATAATAAGAAGAAGAAATTGGTAATTTTTATAGCGCTGTTTCCCAGCAAAGAGCCGGGCTCACAGCGCTTTACATGGAGATAATAACATATATATAATAATTTAAATATACATTCTGTACATAATAACCACATAAATAACAGTACAATACACATAAGCAACGCCAATCATTAAAAAGAAATGGTCTTTCTTTAATTTTAAAAATAAATTTTGAATAGATGTGTCTTAAGAGCAGTCTTGAAGGACTTGGTAGATAAATACTCGGGATGTGCAATGGTAGAGAATTCCATTGTTTGGCTGCACAAAAAGAGAATGACCTTCCGCCAAATGTTTTAGTTCGTGTCCTAGGGACACGGAGAATGCGCGTGTCTGCAGAAGAGCGTAGCTGACGACTTGGTGAGTAGACCGACAGAATTCAATTTGTTTAATCACAGGTTGAAATGTCATAAATGTGATGTCTATACATTGTGATACGATACATTTAGTAATGTTGTTGTTGTTGTTGTTGTTCGCCCGTCGTAATCGACGAGGACCACTCTTATCATATTAGTCATGTGCTTAGGCCGCCAAATGTGTCCTCTGGACCACTCTTATCATATTAGTCCTGTCCTTAGGCCGCCAAGTGTGTCCCTTGGACTACTCTTATTATATTAGTCCTGTACTTAGGCCGCCAAGTGTGTCCTCTGGACCACTCTAATCATATTAGTCCTGTGCTTAGGTCGCCAAGTGTGTCCTCTGGACCACTCTTATCATATTATTCCTGTGCTTAGGCCGCCAAGTGTGTCCTCTGGACCACTCTTATCATATTAGTCCTGTCCTTAGGCCGCCAAGTGTGTCCTCTGGACCACTCTTATCATATTAGTCCTGTATTTAGGCCGCCAAGTGTGTCCTCTGGACCACTCTTATCATATTAGTCCTGTGCTTAGGCCGCCAAGTGTGTCCTCTGGACCACTCTTATCATATTAGTCCTATGCTTAGGCCGCCACGTGTTTTCTCTGGACCACTCTTATCATATTAGTCCTATGCTTAGGCCGCCAAGTGTGTCCTCTGGACCAGTGGCGTCACTAGGGGGGTGCGGGGGGTGCGGGCCGCCCCGGGTGACACCCATCAGGGGGTGACACCCAAGCCTAAAATTTACTGTGTACGATTTTATGTCAGAAAAAAAGAAGTCAATTTTTTTTCATCTAGAAAGAAATTAAGAAATACACATTGAACGCGAAAACTTTTATTTAAAAAAATATCGGTTAACTTGCAATAATAAAACAGTCCCAACACACAAACAACATTAAAACAAATTAGGAAAATAAAGAAAAGAAAAAGTCGCAGCAGAGAGATCTTTAAAAATAAAAGACTGGACATGAAAGGGGCAGTGTTTTATGTTTTAAAAGATATAAAGCCATGTGGGCTTGGACACACCGACAGCATGGACGAATCCTACCTCACGACTTCCTCCACAACAGTGGGGTGGGGGGATACGATTTTTATTCCCCCCAAAAAATCAAAAGATGGCTTTTCTTTGTTGATGTTTTATAGAGGAAAATTATGAATTCAATATCTTTGAGTTAATATTTCATTATATATATATTTATTAAAGGCGTGAAAGCATAGACATGTTTATTTACAGGTTGTCCTCCGGTTACGATGGTCTCATCCCGACTTACGCTGTTTGGTGGTTACGAACGAGCCTGCGTTATTCCGTATTTTTAAAAATATATTTTTAAAAACTTTTTTTCATGGGGTAACGAATTGTTTTCTCTATTTGTAATCAAAAATTTATTGAAAAATATGTTTTTTTTAATTATTTCAACCTACAACTTTCATTTGCGAATTTTTCTCATGGCGAAGTTTTCAAACAAGTCAGTAAAGCTAAGTAAGCTTACAAGTTCCTTTTCAGTGACATCATAGAGAGCATAATCAGTCTTTGTTGTCCCATGCAAATTTTTACTTATTTTATATTCTTTTCAACTTGAAAAGGATCGCTCTCAGCTGCAGTTTGATGGCATAATTGAAAGATAGATGCGAAGTGTGATGTGTACATTTGTAAAGGACTGTGTGAAATTTAGCTCATTCAAAAGCAGCAAAATTGTTAACTTTGTGCACGTGTTTTGAGTTTCGCATTGGTCTACTTTCTTTTCCTTACCCTGTGCCTGGGTCTGGACAATAACTCTTTAAAGAGTTCTGAAAATTGGAATAATTCTGAAGGTAAGAGCAGTCTTCGAAATCGCTTGAATATTCTTCCATTAACTTGGCAGCTGCCCATCGAATGGCGAAATTCCTGAACTAATTTATTTTATTTTGTCCGTGTTTGATAAAAACACTGGGTTTTTTTTCGTAGGGGGTTCTAATGTTTCCATTAGAACTTTCTTGGGGCTTGGTAGACCTTGGCGGCGCCCATCTCCTCTCCAGGTCAGCGGAGGACTTTTTAACGATAGTCATTCATCAACGTGGCTTTAACATGGGCTCGACCCCACGCCCCTCAGCTTGTGAGGCGAGCGCACTATTGACTTCGCTATCCAGCCACCAACTCATTTAGTTTTTCTAAGAAAGGCACATTTCTGATGGATGTCTTTATATGCGCCTAATCGATGTTGTAGGGCTTAATAAAGTTTGTCAATGATTACAGAAATACTCAACCTTGAATTTTTGTCTGACGCTTTCTATTTTTTAATTTTTTTTTAATAGCATTGAAGATTGTTTATACTCTTTTTTTACCATGGACTTGTCCTTTTCTTTGACTTCATAGTAATTTAAGAATGCTGTCTTTGAACAAACTCAAATTTAAAGTAAAATAGCGACTTCCAGTAGTTCAAGTTCTTTTAGAAATCGTTCTGCTTCAAGTCGACAGTCACGTGGCTTATTTTCGTTTGTTGCTAATTCTTCCAGTGCTGCGATATTCTCATGGTATGAGTTATTAACAGACCTTACAGCATCATGTCAGGCTGACCATCTTGTGTCAGACAAGGCTTTGTTAACATGTATCAATTTCATGTGTTTTTGAAAGTACCTGTCAACGATGAGTAGATGCAACAAGCCGTGTATAAAGATTTTGCAGAAGACAACAAAAAAATCTGACTGCAGCAGGACAACCTGCTGCACTTTTCCCAACCAAATTAATAGAATGAGCTGTACACGCCACATAATGAGCAACACTGCACTTCTCACGAAGAATAGCCTGGTTTCCGTTATAATTCCTACTCATATGTGCAGCATTGCCTGTATGACTGTCCAAGGCATTTTCAGGGATTAAATACAAACATTTGCCTGCATCTTTATTATACACTATAATTTATAATAAGTTTGGGGGGCCTTAAATTATTGGGGGCCCCTAGCTTTAGCCCGTTCAACCCCCCCCCCTCTTTTTTAATCCGCCATAGGGGGATGGGGTCACTCGTCTGTGTCGATGTTTAACGAGGGGGGGGATGGGTGTGTTTAAAAAAAATGTGACGTCACATCAAAAACGCGCAACTTTAAATACAAAAGTTCCACTTAAATATTTGATTGTTTACCATTTATTTAATTGCGTTTTCAATGGCTTCACGCGTGTTACGATATTAGAGTGCAGACTTACACTAATTACATATTTAAATGACAAAAATAATTTGCAACATGCTAATTTTTATTCAGAAAATACGGCTTGGATGGTGGGGGGGAGTTGTCAAGGCTTTGTGACGTCATTTATGGACGACCCCTTCAGTCGTGAAGGGGTGACACCATGAGCTACCGCCCCGGGTGACACCAACCCTAGTGACGCCTCTGCTCTGGACCACTCTTATCATATTAGTCCTGTCCTTAGGCCACCAAGTGTGTCCTCTGGACCACTCTTATCATATTAGTCCTGTGCTTAGGCCGCCAAGTGTGTCCTCTGGACCACTCTTATCATATTAGTCCTGTGCTTAGGCCGCCAAGTGTGTCCTCTGGACCACTCTTATCATATTAGTCCTGTGCTTAGGCCACCAAGTGTGTCCTCTGGACCACTCTTATCATATTAGTCCTGTGCTTAGGCCGCCAAGTGTGTCCTCTGGACCACTCTTATCATATTAGTCCTGTGCTTAGGCCGCCACGTGTGTCCTCTGGTGGCTTATTATCCCTATTCTTGCACGATTTGGTAATAATATATAATTAAGTCACATATTGGTTTATGGGAATATCTTAAAATGGATTTTCATTCACTCGGTTATCATATATTAATTTGTCAAACATTGATTTCTCAAATATGTATTCTCCTTTAGTTTATTTTATTTAGTTGACATGTACCTTGTAAAAATTCATTCTGTTCCCGAACAATTATTCACTATACAACTTCAAATCAAATATGAGATAAAGAATTTATATGTGATTTGCTGTTATTTTATTTATTGCTTAGCAACACGAGCAAGCTATTTTATCACCAATGGCACTTTCAGCAAGGTATGTCTTAGCCAGGTATGTCTTAGCCAGGTATGTCTTAGCCAGGTATGTCTTAGCCAGGTATGTATTTGCCAGGTATGTCTTTGCCAGGTATGTCTTAGCCAGGTATGTCTTAGCCAGGTATGGCTTAGCCAGGTGTGTCTTAGCCAGGTGTCTCAATGAGGTTATTTGTTTCTTAAGTTTCTCTCCTTGGGCGTGTTGTTTCGTCCCATGGTAGCATCATAAGCTCCGGATTGTTGATTCAAAGTAAAATAATAAAAGTGTAAAACAATCAATGCAATCGGAGGAACTGAATGACGTCAGGCGTCATTTGTTATTTGAACAACAGTTTCCTTGACTTCTGTGTTTAATTTATTTCACAAACAAAACTATGACCTATTTCAAAAGTTCTAATGTTGTTAACGAAATAACAAATTCATTATTCAAGACAAGAGACAAGCAAATTAGAAATGTAAGCCTCGAAATACATATAAGACACACAGATGACAAAAATTGCTCCCTTATCTGAACTTTGAACCAAAAGATGATGAATTTGCTACCTTATCTGAACATTGAACCAAAAGCAGACAAAATTGCTCCCAATCTGAACTTTGAACCAAAAGATGACAAAATTGCTCCCTTATCGGAACATTCAAACAAATTGTGACAGAATTTCTTTCAAGTGTCAGCATTAGATCGAAATATTTAACCTGTCCCCAAGCCATCTGTTGGACAGTCCTACATGCAAGTTTCATCAGCTCCCAACAATGTGTCCACGATCTCCACTTAAACTTCTGGGGGTGGGGGCGGGGGGCGGAGTCTTTGAAAACCAATAATTCTTCATGAATACCGAATAAGCGGTTACCACGTGTGTGTGCCAATATTGAAATGTCCATTACGACAGGGCTTCTCAAAGTGGTGGTCCGCGGACCGGTGGCTGTCTGTGGGCCATCCGATGCCGGTCCGCAGAAGTTACCAAGAAAGGACATTTCGCTACACCTTCAGTACATGGAACATAGTTCACCGGTCCCTGGTGCAATGGAAAAAATTGCTGCCGGTCCGCAATACTAATAATTTTGAGAAGCACTGCATTAGGAAATATCTGTACTAATATGTTTATTTGATGTGGTCTAGTGATTAGACATTGGGAAGCACAGAACTCGTGTGCAAAAAGCTGTGGAAAAGACTGTCACTCAAGGATAGGATTGCGTCAGACACACGAGGAAATGCAACCAGACCCAACTGTGATGCAGTGGCGTAGCAAGACCTTTTGCCGCCCGGGGCGGTCTCCAATTTGCCGCCCCTTTCTAAGTAGATAGTATCATGAACTTTTATAAATTAATAAACATAAATAAATAATTGTAATTGAAACAAAGTAAAGGTGGCGAACATTTCTACCACTGATCCATATTTAAGTTAGTGGCAATAAAGGAGGCCAAATAAGATGTTATACATATAAATAATAAATACATATTTTTTTAATAAAAATACGAGATACTTTTTTTTTAAAGGTTACAAGAAAGTTACTGAGGTTGCAACGCCTCCATGAGACAGACGTATTCCAAATTTACACCAAAAAATTAAATTACCAATTTGTATGCTTTTATTTTGTATTTATAAATAAATTATTTAATTATATTTTTACAAACAAATTGTGTACATAGGTATGTAAACATATTATTTTTAAATTTATTTTCCAAACTTTCGTAGTAGAAAAATTGTGTATTATGCTATCAAAATTTAAATAATTTGTTATATTTTGTTCTATGGACAATATTGCAAGATTTTGTAGTCTTAAATCAAGTTCAAGGGTCGGGAAACTTTTTGTCAGAGAGAGTCATACGTCATACATTATTTTTAAAACTAAAAATTCAAGTAAATGTGTGCATTTTGTGTAATTTCAACACTAAAAGTACCATAATTATGTCTCTTAATTCTTTTTAATATCATTGCTATGCTATTTATTGTTTATGCAATTCAAAGGAATCTGAATAAACGTTTTTTTAAAGAATAGTCGAACATTTGTCTGAGAGCCAGATGCAGCCATCAATAGAGCAACATCTGGCTCGCGAGAGATGGTTTCCCAACCGATGTCTTAAATCATGCACTCATTGTGGAAACGAAGATAATTTTTTATCAACTTCAGTTTGGAGAAGCTCCTTTCACAACTAGCGACACTGATAACAATAATTGTTATAAAAATTCTTAGAATATAAAATACACAAACAAATTGTGCAATGAAAACAATATATTTAAGCTTTATTTATAAACTAATACGACAAGCGGACCTTTTCCTCCATTTTCCCAACGCAATGCCTCTTTTTGTAGTATAGGTACAGCCACAAAACCTGGATCATTTTTCTTTCATTATGGATCTGTTCTTTATCAATGTCAATAAAATCATTTATTTGACATTCAATTTCTTCACTTAGTAGGTTACATGGGATTATACACGAATATTTTCTTACATGGACATGCAACTGATCAAAGAGTTCTTTTAATTTCTTTATAATTCGATCCATGGATTAAAAAATTTCTCGTTGTACTTCATGTTCTAAAGATAGGACCACGTCTTGTGAATTTTCCCCACTCACATGTTTTTCCCTTCTAACTTGGCGTTTCCTTTATTTTCTACAAAGTAAATAAACGATTCTACAACTTTAACTTCGCCAACATCAATAACTACGTATCTTTTAATTTGACTAGTTTAATATTTGTGGGAAATATCTGGAGAGCTGTCAAATATCATACAAATGTTTTTAGCTTGCTTTAATTGGTCCATTATTGTTTTTCTCGCTGCACCTCTCAATAGGTCTATGAATTCATTTTGAATCATTTTCCACAAATAGGAGACACTATATTTATTACCCATCTTAATTTGTACTAAATGTTCACATAATACTGGGTCGTACTTGGCCAACAAGTCCAAAAGCTCTAGAAAATGTCCTCTATTTTCAATTGAATTGATGTCTTCCTCATGAATACTTTCACGATGACCTCTCAACACCAAATTTTGTTTTAGCTAAGAATCTAATTATATCAAGTATTGTGAGAATTTCCTTTCATTTTTTCTTATTTCTTTATCAATATTCTGTTGTTGTAGATTATCAAAAGTTGCACCATGTCCAATTCTTATTTCTAATTCCTTCCATTGGGAAAATGATAGAATCTGCCGTATTTTCAACTCGTGTTGACTTATTCAGTAGACTCAACTCTTGTTGACTTAATTTGAGATTAAATTTCCACTATTTGTTGAAACTATTTTCCGTCTTAAAATTTGATTGGAAAAAATCATCAAACAGTTGACAGCAAAAACAATATATAATTTTCTTCAACGGTGAATACACCATCCACGATCTTAACAAATTTTCACCATTATGCAAAATTTGGAGAAAAAAAACACAACAATCGCGATTAATCTTTCTTGTGAAAAATCGTAATAATTTTCACTAAAATAGACTAATTCAAACTATCTAAACATTACTTTAATAGGATATGCATAACAGTTTTAGTGAATAAACGTATTTTATAGAAACACACACATTTTGTTTGTGCTACTTTAATGAAAAAAATAATTAATTCTTAATAAATTACCTTAGAATAATTTTCTTAAACTAAAACAGTAATATAAATTACTACTTGCAAGTTAAACACAATATTTGAACCACAATGCCATGTGGGTACTTTTTCGCGTATCATTCTGTGCATGTCGAAAATCCACGCAATAACTGTCGCAGCGATATTAATAGTTAATAGTATATTCCGTCCAGCAGTGATGTGTTCTTTGTGTTGTTTTCTTATAAAAAGCGTCATCTGTGATTTATACCGCTTAATTTTCAAAACAAATCGATACAATTTTTAAACTATTTTAAATTTCTTAACGGTTATGCGTTAGTTATAATAAACAGTATGTAATAAAAAATGTATTGAGAATCTCTTAATTACGACTCGAAAGTACGAATATTTTATTTTCACCCGGGTTTTCCTCTTTCAAAAGAAAAAGGGCGGTTGTCCGAAAGGGCTGTACTTTTCAAATTCCCCCAAATGCCGCCCCCAAATCGTGTGCCGCCCGGGGCGGACCGCCCCACCGCCCCCCCCCCTAGCTACGCCACTGCTGTGATGCACCATCGTCTCTCGAGACGGAAGGATGCCGATGGAATGATATTAGTACAGTTTCTTACGGTGGGAACTACAAACACAAGATTTGTTTTTTAATCATAAAATAAAAATAATAATAATTTAAGCAAATCACAATTTAAAGTGATAATTATTTAACACTGATATTTAACAGAAAAAGTATATCAATTTTACGCCCTGATATTTGGGCCAAAAATACAAATATGAAATTTGCCTTTCTGTCACGAGGCCAAAAGTTTCAACAGTAGAAACATGATATTTAAAGAAATAATTGATTGATGTACAACTAAACATATATTACCTAAACCTCGCTGATTGGAAATGTATCATCACATATTACATTAGAGTGGACCCTAATTATTCAATACTTGACGTTCTTCAATTGAAAAAAAATATCGTCATTCGGACATTGGTCGAAAATATCATCATTGACATTTTGGCATTCCATTAAAATCTTTATTGAAATCCTAATATCTGACCAGATTTTTAGAGAGTTTTTTTTTCCTAACGCTGAGCCAAACCTTGACGAAACATACTCCGAAGTCCTGCTGTAAACTAGTGCAATAAACTAGTGCAATAAACTAGTGCAATAAGCTAGTGCAATAAACTAGTGCAATAAACTAGTGCAATAAACTAGTGCAATAAGCTAGTGCAATAAACTAGTGCAATAAGCTAGTGCAATAAACTAGTGCAATAAACTAGTGCAATTAAATAGTGCAATAAACTAGTGCAATAAACTAGTGCAATAAACTAGTGCAATGAACTAGTGCAATAAACTAGTGCAATAAGCTAGTGCAATAAGCTAGTGCAATAAACTAGTGCAATAAACTAGTGCAATAAACTAGTGCAATTAAATAGTGCAATAAACTAGTGCAATAAACTAGTGCAATAAGCTAGTGCAATAAACTAGTGCAATAAACTAGTGCAATAAGCTAGTGCAATAAACTAGTGCAATAAACTAGTGCAATAAACTAGTGCAATAAGCTAATGCAATAAACTAGTGCAATAAACTAGTGCAATTAAATAGTGCAATAAACTAGTGCAATAAACTAGTGCAATAAACTAGTGCAATGAACTAGTGCAATGAACTAGTGCAATAAACTAGTGCAATAAACTAGTGCAATAAACTAGTGCAATAAACTAGTGCAATGAACTAGTGCAATGAACTAGTGCAATAAACTAGTGCAATAAACTAGTGCAATAAGCTAGTGCAATAAACTAGTGCAATAAACTAGTGCAATGAACTAGTGCAATAAACTAGTGCAATAAGCTAGTGCAATAAACTAGTGCAATAAACTAGTGCAATAAACTAGTGTAATAAACTAGTGCAATAAACTAGTGCAATAAACTAGTGCAATAAACTAGTGCAATAAACTAGTGCAATAAACTAGTGCAATAAACTAGTGCAATAAACTAGTGTAATAAACTAGTGCAATAAACTAGTGTAATGTTTTACCGATTTCAAGGATGTTTGTCATAAATTAATCTATACGAAAATCACTCACTCTATTATCTCCTAATATAAATTATCTTCTCTTGAAGAGTTTTCCTCATAAAAGAAATTCTATTTTTGTTCAGTCTCAATTTTGATAGAAAAGCAACATGAAGAGGAGAAAAAGAATATATTATTTGACCGGCAAAGTTCTTCTGATACCTCCAAGACCTTTTGATACCGCTAAGTCCTTTTGATACCAAGTCCTTCTCATACCACCTATTCCTTCTGATACCGCATAGTCCTTATACCACCAAGTCTTTTTACCACCAAGTCTTTATACCAAATAGTCCTTCTATTACCATCAAATCATTCTTATACCCCCAAGTCCTTCTAATACCTCCAAGTCCTTCTAATATCACCAAGTCATTCTAATACCACCAAGTCCTTCTGATACTCCCAAGTCCTTCTGATACCCCCAAATCCTTTTTATACCCCCAAGTCCTTCTTATACCCCCAAGTCCTTCTGATACCGCCAAGTCCTTCTGATACCACCAAGTCCTTCTCATACCACCAAGTCCTTCTCATACCATCAAGTCCTTCTCATACCATCAAGTCCTTCTCATACCATCAAGTCCTTCTCATGCCATCAAGTCCTTCTCATACCATCAAGTCCTTCTCATACCATCAAGTCCTTTTCATACCATCAAGTCCTTCTCATACCATCAAGTTCTTATCCGCCAAGTCCTTCTCATGCCATCAAGTCCTTATACCACCAAGTCTTTTTGATACCCCCAAATCCTTCTTATACCCCAAGTCCTTCTCATACCATCAAGTCCTTCTCATACCATCAAGTCCTTCTCATACCATCAAGTCCTCCTCATACCGCCAAGTCCTCCTCATACCGCCAAGTTCTCCTCATACCACCAAGTTTGTATACCGCCAAGTCCTCCTCATACCACCAAGTTCTTATACCGCCCAGTCTTCCTCATACCACCAAGTTCTTATACCGCCAAGTCTTCCTCATACCACCATGTCCTCCTCATACCACCTAGTTCTTATACCGCCAAGTCCTTCTCATACCACCAAGTCCTTCTCATACCACCAAGTCCTTCTCATACCACCAAGTCCTTCTCATACCACCAAGTCCTTGTCATACCACCAAGTCCGCCTCATACCACCAAGTTCTTATACCGCCAAGTCCTCCCTATAACACCAAGTTCTTATTCCGCCAAGTCCTTCTCATACCACCAAGTCCTCCTCATACCGCGCTGTAACGTTTCAGTGCGTGAAGTTTACGCCGTACACTTCCTTGGCACACAGGAGGCCGCTGTTATTGGATCATGTTCCATTCAGACCTACATAAGTCTTCTCCTTGGCCAGACCACAGGACCAGATCGTTGTATCATGTCAGATGCGGGGAGGGGGGAGGCAACGGATTGCTCCATATTAATTAAGTCGGAGGAGACCGACACTTTTTTTTTAAAGATATGTCAATTTCAGAGACGATACTTGATCCGTGTCACGTGTCATGAATCAATTAGGATTAATTTTGCCTTGACCTTGATCTCTTAGTGTCTGACAAGTTCAACATTTTATTTTAGTTGTAGAGGTGAAAGGTGTCCTTTTCTGTTAACTGAACACTGCAGGGGTCGTGGGGTCATGAGGCAGGGGTCATGGGGCTATCAAATCAGCGGGTGCATTTAATCCTGAGTCGCTAATAAAATGTTTTAATTTTTAGATGAACGTTAGTGGGCACATTTCATGTCTAAGAAATGTTTATACACGTATCTTAGTTAAACTACTCAATCAATTTGTTTTATTAAAAACTCTCCTTGACCTTGCCTTGTCCCATTCCCGTCTCCCACGCCCGATATATACATGCTTGAAATCAATTTCACTCAATACAAACATTGTCTTTTGGTAACCAAATCGTATTGATTGTCTACCTACTTAAATTGATTACCATTAGCGGGTCATTGTCACTATAATTAACTTTAATTTTTTTTTAAAAAGGTTTTCTAAATGATGAATTTTAATTTAAATTTATAGTTTCAGAGGCACATTGCAAAAGAAAAATAACATTGTTTTTCCTTACCGCTATTTAAACCGTCTACCTTCAAAATTAAACTCTGCCGCTTTAATCATTTGAACGAACGCCGCACACGTTTCACTGATAGAAATAACATATGCTTAAAACTGAGCTCAAAATACTCCTTGTGAATACAAAAATGGGCTGGTGACTTGAATCTCAACAGTTGTGACTGGCGAGAATGAAAATGTCTTAGGGCAGATGAAACCTTTACATGAATATATTTTGTTGCGTACAGGTTGAGCTCACATGCAGGGCCGTCTTAACCCATCGGCCCGTCGGGCATTTGCCCGGGGGCCCACGAGCATGGGGGCCCCCCATGCGAATATGTCGTAGGGTTTAAGCAACAATTTTGTCGAAATTAGTTTGGTGACAATAAAATAAATAAAGCATTATTTTTAATATTATCAGCCATTTATTTTTTTTATTCCTGCGGGGGGAGGGGGGGTAACACTATTTCTTTGCCCCGGGGCCCAACACTATTTCTTTGCCCTGGGCCCAAAATTGTGTAAAGACGGCTCTGCCCACATTGTAAAGTAAATCATACGTTTAGATTGTTTTCAACTGAAATCAAAGAAGTAAAAAAAAATTAAAGTTCTTTTTTTTTACTCTATGAACTTTAAAAACTAATAAAAAATGCAAGACTAGACAAAACCATAGACAAGAGTAAAAAAGCAATAATTTTCTGTATAGATGAAGAGTATTTAATGGATAAGATGCGATAAGATTTAAACCAAAGAAACAAATTTATCGAACATTTCAAGAACAAGATCGATGAAAAGTGGGTGAAAATTCAATAACAGGATTGGACCAGGAATACGTTATAAAGTTATCACGTTAAATAAAATCAAGGGGGGAAAAGCTTTCCTTTTTTTCCCCTCTGGTTTATGTTCTATTATTTGTTTCTTTACTCTAAAGTGGAAGTGAAGATTTTAAAATCTCGTAATTCTGTCCATTACTGGCTATGTGTGTGTGTGTGGGGGGGGGGTGTTGGTATTTACCAAACAGTGTAGCATGGTCCCCCAACATCACTCACATCTGTTACTGGCTGTGTACATCCATTCACCCAGTGTAGCATGGTCCCCCAACATCACTCACATCTGTTACTGGCTGTGTACATCCATTCACTCAGTGTAGCATGGTCCCCAACATCACTCACATCTGTTACTGGCTATGTACATCCATTCACCCAGTGTAGCATGGTCCCCCAACATCACTCACATCTGTTACTGGCTGTGTACATCCATTCACCCAGTGTAGCATGGTCCCCCAACATCACTCACATCTGTTAATGGCTATGTACATCCATTCACCCAGCGGAGCATGGTCCCCCAACATCACTCACATCTGTTACTGGCTGTGTACATCCATTCACCCAGTGTAGCATGGTCCCCCAACATCACTCACATCTGTTACTGGCTATGTACATCCATTCACCCAGCGGAGCATGGTCCCCCAAAATCACTCACATCTGTTACTGGCTGTGTACATCCATTCACCCAGTGTAGCATGGTCCCCAACATCACTCACATCTGTTACTGGCTGTGTACATCCATTCACCCAGTGTAGCATGGTCCCCCAACATCACTCACATCTGTTACTGGCTGTGTACATCCATTCACCCAGCGGAGCATGGTCCCCAACATCACTCACATCTGCTACTGGCTATGTACATCCATTCACCCAGTGTAGCATGGTCCCCAACATCACTCACATCTGTTACTGGCTATGTACATCCATTCACCCAGTGTAGCATGGTCCCCAACATCACTCACATCTGTTACTGGCTATGTACATCCATTCACCCAGCGGAGCATGGTCTCCAACATCACTCACATCTGCTACTGGCTATGTACATCCATTCACCCAGTGTAGCATGGTCCCCAACATCACTCACATCTGCTACTGGCTATGTACATCCATTCACCCAGTGTAGCATGGTCCCCCAACATCACTCACATCTGTTACTGGCTGTGTATATCCATTCACCAAGCGTAGCATGGTCCCCCAACATCACTCACATCTGTTACTGGCTGTGTACATCCATTCATCCAGTGTAGCATGGTCCCCCAACATCACTCACATCTGTTACTGGCCGTGTACATCCATTCACCCAGCGTACCATGGTCCCCAACATCACTCACATCTGTTACTGGCCGTGTACATCCATTCACCCAGTGTAGCATGGTCCCCCAACATCACTCACATCTGTTACTGGCCGTGTACATCCATTCACCCAGCGTACCATGGTCCCCAACATCACTCACATCTGTTACTGGCTATGTACATCCATTCACCCAGTGTAGCATGGTCCCCCAACATCACTCACATCTGTTACTGGCTGTGTACATCCATTCACCCAGTGTAGCATGGTCCCCCAACATCACTCACATCTGTTACTGGCTGTGTACATCCATTCACCAAGCGTAGCATGGTCCCCCAACATCACTCACATCTGTTACTGGCCGTGTACATCCATTCACCCAGCATACCATGGTCCCCAACATCACTCACATCTGTTACTGGCTGTGTACATCCATTCACCCAGTGTAGCATGGTCCCCCAACATCACTCACATCTGTTACTGGCTGTGTACATCCATTCACCCAGTGTAGCATGGTCCCCCAACATCACTCACATCTGTTACTGGCCGTGTACATCCATTCACCCAGCGTAGCATGGTCCCCCAACATCACTCACATCTGTTACTGGCTGTGTACATCCATTCACCCAGCGTAGCATGGTCCCCCAACATAACTCACATCTGTTACTGGCTGTGTACATCCATTCACCCAGTGTAGCATGGTCCCCCAACATCACTCACATCTGCCACTGGCCGTGTACATCCATTCACCCAGTGTAGCATGGTCCCCCAACATCACTCACATCTGCTACTGGCTGTGTACATCCATTCATCCAGTGTAGCATGGTCCCCCAACATCACTCACATCTGTTACTGGCCGTGTACAACCATTCAACCAGCGTAGCATGGTCCCCCAACATCACTCACATCTGCTACTTGCCGTGTACATCCATTCACCCAGCGTAGCATGGTCCCCCAACATCACTCACATCTGTTACTGGCCGTGTACATCCATTCAACCAGCGTAGCATGGTCCCCCAACATCACTCACATCTGTTACTGGCCGTGTACATCCATTCAACCAGCGTAGCATGGTCCGCCAACATCACTCACATCTGCTACTGGCCGTGTGCATCCATTCACCCAGCGTAGCATGGTCCCCCAACATCACTCACATCTGCTACTGGCCGTGTGCATCCATTCACCCAGCGTAGCATGGTCCCCCAACATCACTCACATCTGTTACTGGCCGTGTACATCCATTCAACCCAGCGTAGCATGGTCCCGCCCAACATCACTCACATCTGTTACTGGCCGTGTACATCCATTCACCCAGCGTAGCATGGTCCCCCAACATCACTCACATCTGTTACTGGCCGTGTACATCCATTCAACCCAGCGTAGCATGGTCCCGCCAACATCACTCACATCTGTTACTGGCCGTGTACATCCATTCACCCAGTGTAGCATGGTCCCCCAACATCACTCACATCTGTTACTGGCCGTGTACATCCATTCACCCAGCGTAGCATGGTCCCCCAACATCACTCACATCTGTTACTGGCTGTGTACATCCATTCACCCAGTGTAGCATGGTCCCCCAACATCACTCACATCTGTTACTGGCTACTGGCCGTGTACATCCATTCACCCAGCGTAGCATGGTCCCCCAACATCACTCACATCTGTTACTGGCCGTGTACATCCATTCACCCAGCGTAGCATGGTCCCCCAACATCACTCACATCTGTTACTGGCTGTGTACATCCATTCACCCAGTGTAGCATGGTCCCCCAACATCACTCACATCTGTTACTGGCTACTGGCCGTGTGCATCCATTAACCCAGCGTAGCATGGTCCCCCAACTTCACTCACATCTGTTACTGGCCGTGTACATCCATTCACCCAGCGTAGCATGGTCCCCCAACATCACTCACATCTGTTACTGGCTGTGTACATCCATTCACCCAGTGTAGCATGGTCCCCCAACATCACTCACATCTGTTACTGGCTACTGGCTGTGTACATCCATTCACCCAGCGTAGCATGGTCCCCCAACATCACTCACATCTGTTACTGGCCGTGTACATCCATTCACCCAGCGTAGCATGGTCCCCCAACATCATTCACATCTGTTACTGGCCGTGTACATCCATTCACCCAGTGTAGCATGGTCCCCCAACATCACTCACATCTGTTACTGGCCGTGTACATCCATTCAACCAGCGTAGCATGGTCCCCCAACATCACTCACATCTGTTACTGGCTGTGTACATCCATTCACCCAGTGTAGCATGGTCCCCCAACATCACTCACATCTGTTACTGGCTACTGGCCGTGTGCATCCATTAACCCAGCGTAGCATGGTCCCCCAACTTCACTCACATCTGTTACTGGCCGTGTACATCCATTCACCCAGCGTAGCATGGTCCCCCAACATCACTCACATCTGTTACTGGCTGTGTACATCCATTCACCCAGTGTAGCATGGTCCCCCAACATCACTCACATCTGTTACTGGCTACTGGCCGTGTGCATCCATTAACCCAGCGTAGCATGGTCCCCCAACTTCACTCACATCTGTTACTGGCCGTGTACATCCATTCACCCAGCGTAGCATGGTCCCCCAACATCACTCACATCTGTTACTGGCTGTGTACATCCATTCACCCAGTGTAGCATGGTCCCCCAACATCACTCACATCTGTTACTGGCTACTGGCCGTGTGCATCCATTCACCCAGCGTAGCATGGTCCCCCAACATCACTCACATCTGTTACTGGCTACTGGCCGTGTACATCCATTCACCCAGCGTAGCATGGTCCCCCAACATCACTCACATCTGTTACTGGCCGTGTACATCCATTCACCCAGCGTAGCATGGTCCCCCAACATCACTCACATCTGTTACTGGCCGTGTACATCCATTCACCCAGTGTAGCATGGTCCCCCAACATCACTCACATCTGTTACTGGCCGTGTACATCCATTCACCCAGCGTAGCATGGTCCCCCAACATCACTCACATCTGTTACTGGCTACTGGCCGTGTACATCCATTCACCCAGCGTAGCATGGTCCCCCAACATCACTCACATCTGTTACTGGCTACTGGCCGTGTACATCCATTCACCCAGCGTAGCATGGTCCCCCAACATCACTCACATCTGTTACTGGCTACTGGCCGTGTACATCCATTCACCCAGCGTAGCATGGTCCCCCAACATCACTCACATCTGTTACTGGCCGTGTACATCCATTCACCCAGCGTAGCATGGTCCCCCAACATCACTCACATCTGTTACTGGCTGTGTACATCCATTCACCCAGCGTAGCATGGTCCCCCAACATCACTCACATCTGTTACTGGCTGTGTACATCCATTCACCAAGCGTAGCATGGTCCCCCAACATCACTCACATCTGTTACTGGCTGTGTACATCTATTCACCCAGCGTAGCATGGTCCCCCAACATCACTCACATCTGTTACTGGCTGTGTACATCCATTCACCAAGCGTAGCATGGTCCCCCAACATCACTCACATCTGTTACTGGCCGTGTACATCCATTCACCCAGCGTAGCATGGTCCCCCAACATCACTCACATCTGTTACTGGCCGTGTACATCCATTCACCCAGCGTAGCATGGTCCCCCAACATCACTCACATCTGTTACTGGCCGTGTACATCTATTCACCCAGCGTAGCATGGTCCCCCAACATCACTCACATCTGTTACTGGCCGTGTACATCCATTCACCAAGCGTAGCATGGTCCCCCAACATCACTCACATCTGTTACTGGCCGTGTACATCCATTCACCCAGCGTAGCATGGTCCCCCAACATCACTCACATCTGTTACTGGCCGTGTACATCCATTCACCAAGCGTAGCATGGTCCCCCAACATCACTCACATCTGTTACTGGCTGTGTACATCCATTCACCCAGTGTAGCATGGTCCCCCAACATCACTCACATCTGTTACTGGCTGTGTACATCCATTCACCCAGCGTAGCATGGTCCCCCAACATCACTCACATCTGTTACTGGCCGTGTACATCCATTCACCCAGCGTAGCATGGTCCCCCAACATCACTCACATCTGTTACTGGCCGTGTACATCCATTCAACCAGCGTAGCATGGTCCCCCAACATCACTCACATCTGTTACTGGCCGTGTACATCCATTCACCCAGCGTAGCATGGTCCCCCAACATCACTCACATCTGTTACTGGCCGTGTACATCCATTCACCCAGCGTAGCATGGTCCCCCAACATCACTCACATCTGTTACTGGCTGTGTACATTCATTCACCCAGTGTAGCATGGTCCCCCAACATCACTCACATCTGCTACTGGCTACTGGCCGTGTACATCCATTCACCCAGCGCAGCATGGTCCCCCAACATCACTCACATCTGTTACTGGCTACTGGCCGTGTACATCCATTCACCCAGTGTAGCATGGTCCCCCAACATCACTCACATCTGTTACTGGCCGTGTACATCCATTCACCCAGCGTAGCATGGTCCCCCAACATCACTCACATCTGTTACTGGCTACTGGCCGTGTACATCCATTCACCCAGCGTAGCATGGTCCCCCAACATCACTCACATCTGTTACTGGCTACTGGCCGTGTACATCCATTCACCCAGCGTAGCATGGTCCCCAACATCACTCACATCTGTTACTGGCTACTGGCCGTGTACATCCATTCACCCAGCGTAGCATGGTCCCCCAACATCACTCACATCTGTTACTGGCCGTGTACATCCATTCACCCAGCGTAGCATGGTCCCCCAACATCACTCACATCTGTTACTGGCTGTGTACATCCATTCACCCAGCGTAGCATGGTCCCCCAACATCACTCACATCTGTTACTGGCTGTGTACATCCATTCACCAAGCGTAGCATGGTCCCCCAACATCACTCACATCTGTTACTGGCTGTGTACATCTATTCACCCAGCGTAGCATGGTCCCCCAACATCACTCACATCTGTTACTGGCTGTGTACATCCATTCACCAAGCGTAGCATGGTCCCCCAACATCACTCACATCTGTTACTGGCCGTGTACATCCATTCACCCAGCGTAGCATGGTCCCCCAACATCACTCACATCTGTTACTGGCCGTGTACATCCATTCACCCAGCGTAGCATGGTCCCCCAACATCACTCACATCTGTTACTGGCCGTGTACATCTATTCACCCAGCGTAGCATGGTCCCCCAACATCACTCACATCTGTTACTGGCCGTGTACATCCATTCACCAAGCGTAGCATGGTCCCCCAACATCACTCACATCTGTTACTGGCCGTGTACAGCCATTCACCCAGCGTAGCATGGTCCCCAACATCACTCACATCTGTTACTGGCCGTGTACATCCATTCACCAAGCGTAGCATGGTCCCCCAACATCACTCACATCTGTTACTGGCTGTGTACATCCATTCACCCAGTGTAGCATGGTCCCCCAACATCACTCACATCTGTTACTGGCTGTGTACATCCATTCACCCAGCGTAGCATGGTCCCCCAACATCACTCACATCTGTTACTGGCCGTGTACATCCATTCACCCAGCGTAGCATGGTCCCCCAACATCACTCACATCTGTTACTGGCCGTGTACATCCATTCAACCAGCGTAGCATGGTCCCCCAACATCACTCACATCTGTTACTGGCCGTGTACATCCATTCACCCAGCGTAGCATGGTCCCCCAACATCACTCACATCTGTTACTGGCCGTGTACATCCATTCACCCAGCGTAGCATGGTCCCCCAACATCACTCACATCTGTTACTGGCTGTGTACATTCATTCACCCAGTGTAGCATGGTCCCCCAACATCACTCACATCTGCTACTGGCTACTGGCCGTGTACATCCATTCACCCAGCGTAGCATGGTCCCCAACATCACTCACATCTGTTACTGGCTACTGGCCGTGTACATCCATTCACCCAGCGTAGCATGGTCCCCAACATCACTCACATCTGTTACTGGCTGTGTACATCCATTCACCCAGCGTAGCATGGTCCCCAACATCACTCACATCTGTTACTGGCTACTGGCCGTGTACATCCATTCACCCAGCGTAGCATGGTCCCCCAACATCACTCACATCTGTTACTGGCTGTGTACATCCATTCACCCAGTGTAGCATGGTCCCCCAACATCACTCACATCTGCTACTGGCCGTGTACATCCATTCACCCAGCGTAGCATGGTCCCCCAACATCACTCACATCTGTTACTGGCCGTGTACATCCATTCAACCAGTGTAGCATGGTCCCCCAACATCACTCACATCTGTTACTGGCCGTGTACATCCATTCATCCAGCGTAGCATGGTCCCCCAACATCACTCACATCTGCTACTGGCCGTGTACATCCATTCACCCAGCGTAGCATGGTCCCCAACATCACTCACATCTGCTACTGGCCGTGTACATCCATTCAACCAGCGTAGCATGGTCCCCCAACATCACTCACATCTGTTACTGGCTGTGTACATCCATTCACCCAGCGTAGCATGGTCCCCCAACATCACTCACATCTGTTACTGGCCGTGTACATCCATTCACCCAGCGTAGCATGGTCCCCCAACATCACTCACATCTGCTACTGGCCGTGTACATCCATTCACCAAGCGTAGCATGGTCCCCCAACATCACTCACATCTGTTACTGGCTGTGTACATCCATTCACCCAGTGTAGCATGGTCCCCCAACATCACTCACATCTGTTACTGGCTACTGGCCGTGTGCATCCATTCACCCAGCGTAGCATGGTCCCCCAACATCACTCACATCTGTTACTGGCCGTGTACATCCATTCACCCAGCGTAGCATGGTCCCCCAACATCACTCACATCTGCTACTGGCCGTGTACATCCATTCACCCAGTGTAGCATGGTCCCCCAACATCACTCACATCTGTTACTGGCCGTGTACATCCATTCACCCAGTGTAGCATGGTCCCCAACATCACTCACATCTGTTACTGGCCGTGTACATCTATTCACCCAGCGTAGCATGGTCCCCCAACATCACTCACATCTGTTACTGGCCGTGTACATCCATTCACCCAGTGTAGCATGGTCCCCCAACATCACTCACATCTGTTACTGGCCGTGTACATCCATTCATCCAGCGTAGCATGGTCCCCCAACATCACTCACATCTGTTACTGGCCGTGTACATCCATTCAACCAGCGTAGCATGGTCCCCAACATCACTCACATCTGTTACTGGCCGTGTACATCCATTAACCCAGCGTAGCATGGTCCCCAACATCACTCACATCTGTTACTGGCCGTGTACATCCATTCACCCAGCGTAGCATGGTCCCCCAACATCACTCACATCTGTTACTGGCCGTGTACATCCATTCAACCAGCGTAGCATGGTCCCCAACATCACTCACATCTGTTACTGGCCGTGTACATCCATTCACCCAGCGTAGCATGGTCCCCAACATCACTCACATCTGCTACTGGCTACTGGCCGTGTACATCCATTCACCCAGCGTAGCATGGTCCCCAACATCACTCACATCTGTTACTGGCTGTGTACATCCATTCACCCAGTGTAGCATGGTCCCCAACATCACTCACATCTGTTACTGGCTGTGTACATCCATTCACCCAGTGTAGCATGGTCCCCCAACATCACTCACATCTATTACTGGCTACTGGCCGTGTACATCCATTCACCCAGCGTAGCATGGTCCCCAACATCACTCACATCTGTTACTGGCTGTGTACATCCATTCACCCAGTGTAGCATGGTCCCCAACATCACTCACATCTGTTACTGGCTGTGTACATCCATTCACCCAGTGTAGCATGGTCCCCCAACATCACTCACATCTGCTACTGGCTACTGGCCGTGTACATCCATTCACCCAGCGTAGCATGGTCCCCCAACATCACTCACATCTGTTACTGGCTGTGTACATCCATTCACCCAGCGTAGCATGGTCCCCCAACATCACTCACATCTGTTACTGGCCGTGTACATCCATTCACCCAGCGTAGCATGGTCCCCAACATCACTCACATCTGTTACTGGCCGTGTACATCCATTCACCCAGCGTAGCATGGTCCCCAACATCACTCACATCTGTTACTGGCCGTGTACATCCATTCACCCAGCGTAGCATGGTCCCCCAACATCACTCACATCTGTTACTGGCTGTGTACATCCATTCACCCAGTGTAGCATGGTCCCCAACATCACTCACATCTGTTACTGGCCGTGTACATCCATTCACCCAGCGTAGCATGGTCCCCCAACATCACTCACATCTGTTACTGGCCGTGTACATCCATTCACCCAGCGTAGCATGGTCCCCCAACATCACTCACATCTGTTACTGGCTGTGTACATCCATTCACCCAGTGTAGCATGGTCCCCCAACATCACTCACATCTGTTACTGGCTGTGTACATCCATTCACCCAGTGTAGCATGGTCCCCCAACATCACTCACATCTGTTACTGGCCGTGTACATCCATTCACCCAGCGTAGCATGGTCCCCCAACATCACTCACATCTGCTACTGGCCGTGTACATCCATTCACCCAGCGTAGCATGGTCCCCCAACATCACTCACATCTGCTACTGGCCGTGTACATCCATTCACCCAGCGTAGCATGGTCCCCCAACATCACTCACATCTGTTACTGGCTGTGTACATCCATTCACCCAGTGTAGCATGGTCCCCCAACATCACTCACATCTGTTACTGGCCGTGTACATCCATTCACCCAGCGTAGCATGGTCCCCCAACATCACTCACATCTGTTACTGGCCGTGTACATCCATTCACCCAGCGTAGCATGGTCCCCCAACATCACTCACATCTGCTACTGGCCGTGTACATCCATTCACCCAGTGTAGCATGGTCCCCCAACATCACTCACATCTGTTACTGGCCGTGTACATCCATTCACCCAGTGTAGCATGGTCCCCCAACATCACTCACATCTGTTACTGGCCGTGTACATCCATTCACCCAGCGTAGCATGGTCCCCCAACATCACTCACATCTGTTACTGGCCGTGTACATCCATTCACCCAGCGTAGCATGGTCCCCCAACATCACTCACATCTGTTACTGGCCGTGTACATCCATTCACCCAGCGTAGCATGGTCCCCCAACATCACTCACATCTGTTACTGGCGTGTACATCCATTCACCCAGGTAGCATGGTCCCCCAACATCACTCACTGGCGTGTCATCCATTCACCCAGGTAGCATGGTCCCCCAACATCACTCACATCTGTACTGGCCGTGTACATCCATTCACCCAGCGTAGCATGGTCCCCCAACATCACTCACATCTGTTACTGGCCGTGTACATCCATTCACCCAGTGTAGCATGGTCCCCCAACATCACTCACATCTGTTACTGGCCGTGTACATCCATTCACCCAGTGTAGCATGGTCCCACAACATCACTCACATCTGTTACTGGCCGTGTACATCTATTCACCCAGCGTAGCATGGTCCCCCAACATCACTCACATCTGTTACTGGCCGTGTACATCCATTCACCCAGTGTAGCATGGTCCCCCAACATCACTCACATCTGTTACTGGCCGTGTACATCCATTCATCCAGCGTAGCATGGTCCCCCAACATCACTCACATCTGTTACTGGCCGTGTACATCCATTCACCCAGCGTAGCATGGTCCCCCAACATCACTCACATCTGCTACTGGCTGTGTACATCCATTCACCCAGCGTAGCATGGTCCCCCAACATCACTCACATCTGTTACTGGCCGTGTACATCCATTCACCCAGCGTAGCATGGTCCCCCAACATCACTCACATCTGTTACTGGCCGTGTACATCCATTCACCAGCGTAGCATGGTCCCCCAACATCACTCACATCTGTTACTGGCCGTGTACATCCATTCACCAGCGTAGCATGGTCCCCAACATCACTCACATCTGTTACTGGCCGTGTACATCCATTCACCCAGCGTAGCATGGTCCCCCAACATCACTCACATCTGTTACTGGCCGTGTACATCCATTCACCCAGCGTAGCATGGTCCCCAACATCACTCACATCTGTTACTGGCCGTGTACATCCATTCACCCAGCGTAGCATGGTCCCCAACATCACTCACATCTGCTACTGGCCGTGTGCATCCATTCACCCAGAAAGCTCAAGAGTTGAGTTACTGCGTGCCCTGACTAGCCAATGTCCACTGACGTCTGGGTCTGCTCTCACCACCCTTGTACTAACGTCTGCTAATCAGACAGCAGACGTGCCCGGATAACGCAGATGAGTTCTGGGTCCGAGGGTTCTTCCAATTTTTTTTCCCCTTCTCGACTCGGGAAACGATTGCGTCATTTAAAATCTGAGAAAATTCAGGTGGACTGTTGAAAAGTTCTAAATACCAAATAAATATTTGTCGATATGTGGGAATATATGGGGATATGTAGGAACTTATGGGGAATATATGGGGACATGTGGGGATATATGGGGATATTTTGAGATATGTTTGACGAATATGTACATACTCAAGGTATGAAAATAGAAAAGTTGGTATTTCGATATGTGAGGATATGTGGGAATTTGTGAGGCTATGTCATTTAGGAATTTAAGAATCTTATCTACCAAAAAAAGAAATATCAGAACTGGCAGATTAAATAGATGCTATTGCAGTTGCGCTACTGCTCCATATTGCATGTCAGCTATACATCAGATGGCATATATTTCGAAAATAAAAAAAGTTTAACGGAATGCAATCCTTTGGCACTTTGACTACAGATGGCATGAACCAAATACACAACACAAATACACAACTCAAATACACAACTCAAATACACAAATCAAATACTACAGTGTCAGTTTTTAGTTGCTATCCCCCATACTTCAGTTCGGATATTCTGATTTTTCCCCCCTTCTTTTGTAGACATGTGCCCGTTATTTTATTTCGCTACTTTGTTAAGTTAATCTAGGTAGGGTAGACATAAAACACATGGTTATTGTAATTAAAATTTTATTTTTTAAATTTTATACTTATATTGTTATAGATGAACATTGATTGTTTTATTTACACACATTTGTTTTCTAATCCAAAAATACCATAGCACTCAAATTTCAAGTATGATTTTCACATCACCTCTATCACAAGAATGGTTTTAACGTCACCTCTATTGCAATAATGTTTTTTTTTCACATCACTTCTATTACAAGAATGGTTTTAACGTCACCTCTATTGCAATAATGTTTTTTTTTCACATCACTTCTATTACAAGAATGGTTTCCACATCACTTCTATTACAAGAATGGTTTCCACATCACTTCTATTACAAGAATGGTTTCCACATCACTTCTATTACAAGAATGGTTTCCACATCACTTCTATTACAAGAATGGTTTCCACATCACTTCTATTACAAGAATGGTTTCCACATCACTTCTATTACAAGAATGGTTTCCACATCACTTCTATTACAAGAATGGTTTCCACATCACTTCTATTACAAGAATGGTTTCCACATCACTTCTATTACAAGAATGGTTTCCACATCACTTCTATTACAAGAATGGTTTCCACATCACTTCTATTACAAGAATGGTTTCCACATCACTTCTATTACAAGAATGGTTTCCACATCACTTCTATTACAAGAATGGTTTCCACATCACTTCTATTACAAGAATGGTTTCCACATCACTTCTATTACAAGAATGGTTTCCACATCACTTCTATTACAAGAATGGTTTCCACATCACTTCTATTACAAGAATGGTTTCCACATCACTTCTATTACAAGAATGGTTTCCACATCACTTCTATTACAAGAATGGTTTCCACATCACTTCTATTACAAGAATGGTTTCCACATCACTTCTATTACAAGAATGGTTTCCACATCACTTCTATTACAAGAATGGTTTCCACATCACTTCTATTACAAGAATGGTTTCCACATCACTTCTATTACAAGAATGGTTTCCACATCACTTCTATTACAAGAATGGTTTCCACATCACTTCTATTACAAGAATGGTTTCCACATCACTTCTATTACAAGAATGGTTTCCACATCACTTCTATTACAAGAATGGTTTCCACATCACTTCTATTACAAGAATGGTTTCCACATCACTTCTATTACAAGAATGGTTTCCACATCACTTCTATTACAAGAATGGTTTCCACATCACTTCTATTACAAGAATGGTTTCCACATCACTTCTATTACAAGAATGGTTTCCACATCACTTCTATTACAAGAATGGTTTCCACATCACTTCTATTACAAGAATGGTTTCCACATCACTTCTATTACAAGAATGGTTTCCACATCACTTCTATTACAAGAATGGTTTCCACATCACTTCTATTACAAGAATGGTTTCCACATCACTTCTATTACAAGAATGGTTTCCACATCACTTCTATTACAAGAATGGTTTCCACATCACTTCTATTACAAGAATGGTTTCCACATCACTTCTATTACAAGAATGGTTTCCACATCACTTCTATTACAAGAATGGTTTCCACATCACTTCTATTACAAGAATGGTTTCCACATCACTTCTATTACAAGAATGGTTTCCACATCACTTCTATTACAAGAATGGTTTCCACATCACTTCTATTACAAGAATGGTTTCCACATCACTTCTATTACAAGAATGGTTTCCACATCACTTCTATTACAAGAATGGTTTCCACATCACTTCTATTACAAGAATGGTTTCCACATCACTTCTATTACAAGAATGGTTTCCACATCACTTCTATTACAAGAATGGTTTCCACATCACTTCTATTACAAGAATGGTTTCCACATCACTTCTATTACAAGAATGGTTTCCACATCACTTCTATTACAAGAATGGTTTCCACATCACTTCTATTACAAGAATGGTTTCCACATCACTTCTATTACAAGAATGGTTTCCACATCACTTCATTACAAGAATGGTTTCCACATCACTTCTATTACAAGAATGGTTTCCACATCACTTCTATTACAAGAATGGTTTCCACATCACTTCTATTACAAGAATGGTTTCCACATCACTTCTATTACAAGAATGGTTTCCACATCACTTCTATTACAAGAATGGTTTCCACATCACTTCTATTACAAGAATGGTTTCCACATCACTTCTATTACAAGAATGGTTTCCACATCACTTCTATTACAAGAATGGTTTCCACATCACTTCTATTACAAGAATGGTTTCCACATCACTTCTATTACAAGAATGGTTTCCACATCACTTCTATTACAAGAATGGTTTCCACATCACTTCTATTACAAGAATGGTTTCCACATCACTTCTATTACAAGAATGGTTTCCACATCACTTCTATTACAAGAATGGTTTCCACATCACTTCTATTACAAGAATGGTTTCCACATCACTTCTATTACAAGAATGGTTTCCACATCACTTCTATTACAAGAATGGTTTCCACATCACTTCTATTACAAGAATGGTTTCCACATCACTTCTATTACAAGAATGGTTTCCACATCACTTCTATTACAAGAATGGTTTCCACATCACTTCTATTACAAGAATGGTTTCCACATCACTTCTATTACAAGAATGGTTTCCACATCACTTCTATTACAAGAATGGTTTCCACATCACTTCTATTACAAGAATGGTTTCCACATCACTTCTATTACAAGAATGGTTTCCACATCACTTCTATTACAAGAATGGTTTCCACATCACTTCTATTACAAGAATGGTTTCCACATCACTTCTATTACAAGAATGGTTTCCACATCACTTCTATTACAAGAATGGTTTCCACATCACTTCTATTACAAGAATGGTTTCCACATCACTTCTATTACAAGAATGGTTTCCACATCACTTCTATTACAAGAATGGTTTCCACATCACTTCTATTACAAGAATGGTTTCCACATCACTTCTATTACAAGAATGGTTTCCACATCACTTCTATTACAAGAATGGTTTCCACATCACTTCTATTACAAGAATGGTTTCCACATCACTTCTATTACAAGAATGGTTTCCACATCACTTCTATTACAAGAATGGTTTCCACATCACTTCTATTACAAGAATGGTTTCCACATCACTTCTATTACAAGAATGGTTTCCACATCACTTCTATTACAAGAATGGTTTCCACATCACTTCTATTACAAGAATGGTTTCCACATCACTTCTATTACAAGAATGGTTTCCACATCACTTCTATTACAAGAATGGTTTCCACATCACTTCTATTACAAGAATGGTTTCCACATCACTTCTATTACAAGAATGGTTTCCACATCACTTCTATTACAAGAATGGTTTCCACATCACTTCTATTACAAGAATGGTTTCCACATCACTTCTATTACAAGAATGGTTTCCACATCACTTCTATTACAAGAATGGTTTCCACATCACTTCTATTACAAGAATGGTTTCCACATCACTTCTATTACAAGAATGGTTTCCACATCACTTCTATTACAAGAATGGTTTCCACATCACTTCTATTACAAGAATGGTTTCCACATCACTTCTATTACAAGAATGGTTTCCACATCACTTCTATTACAAGAATGGTTTCCACATCACTTCTATTACAAGAATGGTTTCCACATCACTTCTATTACAAGAATGGTTTCCACATCACTTCTATTACAAGAATGGTTTCCACATCACTTCTATTACAAGAATGGTTTCCACATCACTTCTATTACAAGAATGGTTTCCACATCACTTCTATTACAAGAATGGTTTCCACATCACTTCTATTACAAGAATGGTTTCCACATCACTTCTATTACAAGAATGGTTTCCACATCACTTCTATTACAAGAATGGTTTCCACATCACTTCTATTACAAGAATGGTTTCCACATCACTTCTATTACAAGAATGGTTTCCACATCACTTCTATTACAAGAATGGTTTCCATCACTTCTATTACAAGAATGGTTTCCACATCACTTCTATTACAAGAATGGTTTCCACATCACTTCTATTACAAGAATGGTTTCCACATCACTTCTATTACAAGAATGGTTTCCACATCACTTCTATTACAAGAATGGTTTCCACATCACTTCTATTACAAGAATGGTTTCCACATCACTTCTATTACAAGAATGGTTTCCACATCACTTCTATTACAAGAATGGTTTCCACATCACTTCTATTACAAGAATGGTTTCCACATCACTTCTATTACAAGAATGGTTTCCACATCACTTCTATTACAAGAATGGTTTCCACATCACTTCTATTACAAGAATGGTTTCCACATCACTTCTATTACAAGAATGGTTTCCACATCACTTCTATTACAAGAATGGTTTCCACATCACTTCTATTACAAGAATGGTTTCCACATCACTTCTATTACAAGAATGGTTTCCACATCACTTCTATTACAAGAATGGTTTCCACATCACTTCTATTACAAGAATGGTTTCCACATCACTTCTATTACAAGAATGGTTTCCACATCACTTCTATTACAAGAATGGTTTCCACATCACTTCTATTACAAGAATGGTTTCCACATCACTTCTATTACAAGAATGGTTTCCACATCACTTCCATTACAAGAATGGTTTCCACATCACTTCTATTACAAGAATGGTTTCCACATCACTTCTATTACAAGAATGGTTTCCACATCACTTCTATTACAAGAATGGTTTCCACATCACTTCTATTACAAGAATGGTTTCCACATCACTTCTATTACAAGAATGGTTTCCACATCACTTCTATTACAAGAATGGTTTCCACATCACTTCTATTACAAGAATGGTTTCCACATCACTTCTATTACAAGAATGGTTTCCACATCACTTCTATTACAAGAATGGTTTCCACATCACTTCTATTACAAGAATGGTTTCCACATCACTTCTATTACAAGAATGGTTTCCACATCACTTCTATTACAAGAATGGTTTCCACATCATTTCCATTACAAGAATGGTTTCCACATCACTTCCATTACAAGAATGGTTTCCACATCACTTCTATTACAAGAATGGTTTCCACATCACTTCTATTACAAGAATGGTTTCCACATCACTTCTATTACAAGAATGGTTTCCACATCACTTCTATTACAAGAATGGTTTCTACATCACTTCTATTACAAGAATGGTTTCCACATCACTTCTATTACAAGAATGGTTTCCACATCACTTCTATTACAAGAATGGTTTCCACATCACTTCTATTACAAGAATGGTTTCCACATCACTTCTATTACAAGAATGGTTTCCACATCACTTCTATTACAAGAATGGTTTCCACATCACTTCTATTACAAGAATGGTTTCCACATCACTTCTATTACAAGAATGGTTTCCACATCACTTCTATTACAAGAATGGTTTCCACATCACTTCTATTACAAGAATGGTTTCCACATCACTTCTATTACAAGAATGGTTTCCACATCACTTCTATTACAAGAATGGTTTCCACATCACTTCTCCCAGTGATTTGACTTTGATTTAACGGCTGCCAAATTACCCAGAATCCCCTGCTCGCCTCCTGGATCTTTATGGCAGTATTTAGTTGTATTTTATGTAACTTCTTTGTAACTCTCTCGGCCAATTTTCCACACGGTGCGACCAACCCACTGTGGCAGAGTGGGGGCGGGGGGGGGGCAGTAGAGTAGTGTACTTTCATGAAATTGTACAACATCGAGATCAAAATAAAAACGGAAATTGTACGTTAAAAAAATCTATATAGGATGTTTATGTAAATGCAATACAAATGAGAGGTTTTAGCAATCATTTTAGACACATCTGGCGAGGTTAGGGAGGCAAAAGAGTCCCACGTGAAGACAATGTTGTAGGGCACTGCTCAGCAGATGGAGCAGGTTGCCCAGGTATTAGCCAAGGCCTTAAGAGACTACGTCACAGGTCAAAAGAATATGTAGAAGAAGAAGAAGAAGAAGCAATCATTTTAGGTCGATGTTTCACTGCCTAAATACAAAATGCCAAAGCATAAATTGTCTTATCTATACAGACGCTCCTTCTATGCAGAAGATAGTTGCGTCCACAGACCATGACAGATGATCTGTTGGCAAGTGATGCAGCGTTCACAGGCCACGGTTTTGTGGGTTCCACGCATTACCCAACCGCCTAACTACATGTAGTGTTAGGTACCCATTCGGAGCGGGGTGACTCAGGGACGCCCTAGGCCCTGGGAAAAAACCCTTGCCTTCACACGGATTCGAACCCGTGACCATCGGTACGACAGTCCAGAGCGCAAAAATATGTATACATCAGAAATAATCTGAACAATAATAAGAAAGTTGTTGTTTTCTCATGAGACATTGTTACTTCTTGTATCATCGTCAGTTCATCTGTTGTTCACATCAATTCATCATCAATTTAACAATTGGTAAACAATCAATATTTAACAACATTCTGTATTTATTCTCTTTACCATAATAACACAACGACATTCAATACCTGAACACATTGGTTAATATTCCCATAATTAGAATACACACACAATGACACATACACACACACATACACAAACACACACACACATACATACACACTCACGCCAGTGGCGTAGCTAGAACTTATGCCGCCCGGGGCGGTCTCCAATTTGCCACCCTTTTAGGGGAAAAATTAATTACGTCACGCACCGGGGGGGGGGAGTTACACATTTGTGACGGGGGGGGGGTGTTTAAGAAATGTGACGTTAAGTCAAAACGCGCAACTTTAAATAAAATTTCCACTTAAATATTTGATTACTGACACTTTATTTAATGACGTTTATGCAAAATGCATGTTACGATATTAGAATGCAGCGTTACACTAAAAACATACTTAAATGGCAAATTTCTTATTTGAAACATGCTCATTTTCAAACAGAAAATGCGGGTTTATTGGGGGGGGGGTCAAAGCTTTGTGACGTCTTATTGAAGAAGGGGTCTACGTTTTTGTGACGATGTTTGAGACGAGGGCGGAGGGGGTGAAAAATCAGCCAAAATCGCTTATGGACGGCCAGTTAGTCGATTATATTATGGTTTTTATAAATTAAGAAACATGAATAAAAAATTGTAATTAAAACGAAGTAAAGGTGGGGAACATGTTTACCATTTCATGCCATATTTATGTAAGCAGTAATAAAAGAGGCCACATACGATTATATACTTATAAATACAAATTTACAAAATACAAGATAATTCCAGCATCTGATCTCGTTTTCCTAGTTACTTCTTCAGATGTCAATTTTTCCAAGACGATTTAAATTTTAAAGTATGTCTTTTTCGAAATTATTTATGCCTATTGTGGTGTTTATTAACGAAAAAAAATTGAATATTTTCATACTCTTGTCATAAATACAATAGACGAATTCAAAATATTTACACATCACTTTAATTGGATAGGCGTAACATGTTTAATGAATAACCGTATTTTAATGAAAATCACAAATTATTTTTGCTACCTTAATGCAATAAAAACAAAATAAATTTTATTTTTAATAACTTACCTTACAATAATTTTCCGATAACTGAAACAGAAATATAAATTACTATTTGCAAGTTCAACACAATATTTCAACCACCATGCCTTTAGGTACGTGTTCGCGCATCATTCTGCGAATGTCAAAATTCCACGTACAAACTTTCGTGGCGATATTAATAGTACACATTATTCGGCCCAGCGGTGATGTGTTTTTGCGTACTTTTCTTATCAAAGAGTCATCTGAGGCTTATACCGCTTAGTTTTCCAAACAAATAAATACCTTTTTTGAGCAATTTAAAACTTTTGAACGGTTTTGCTTTAGTTATAATATCCACTATGTAATCAAAAATATTTTGTGCAAATCCGTTAATTAAGACACGAAATTACAAATATTTTTATATCACCTTGGTTTTCCCCTTTCAAAAGAAAAAGGGTGATTGTCGGAAATGGTTGTCCTTTTCAAATGCCCACAAATGCCGCCCCCTTAATGAGTGCCGCTCGGGGCGGACCGCCCCCACCACCCCACCTCCTCAGCTACGCCACTGACTCACGCACATATACATACACACACACGATAGCGTATGTTCCAAGAAGAGTTATTTATTTAACAAATCGTTTCATATTTAATGATTGGAAATCACGTGAGATTTTAAATAGGACTTTAAAAAACCTTTTTTTATAAATGAAATATTACAGCCAAGTCTTCTGGTGTATTTTTTAGCATAAAATCTTCCTCCGAAATTACTTACAAGCGTGTTGACAGTAAAACTTTGATTAAAGATAATTTAGCTTTCTTCGACACCGGGAAAACACGGTAGTAAATTGATATCGAGATTTGGCAACAGTTAATTTGTTTTTTTCTTTGGGCCCTAACTTTTAGTAAAGTAATTCGCCAGATTCAGCTGACCTTTGATATTGAAAGGCTCTTCCTACTTAGGCTATTTTCTTTTTTTTTCTTTCTACAAAAGAGATTCGTTTCCAATAGTATTTCAGTTGAATGATATTTATTTCGTATGGTTATGAGCAGCTCTCTTGATTAGTCCACTAAATTAGTTTTAAATTAGTATTTGATTTCAGATGATAAATGAACGTAGCTACTTCTAACACCTTCTAGCACCTTCCAGCACCTGACCTTCTAACACCTTCTAGCACCTTTCAGCACCTGACCTTCTAACACCTTCTAACACCTTCTAACACCTTCTAACACCTTCTAACACCTTCTAGCACCTTCTAACACTCTCGCTCACCAGGCTTCTATTTGCTACACTAAGAGTGCGTTCATAACTTGTTATTCCAGGCCGACGTTGTAAAGTGGTGTACAGCATGATACCTTGTTGGTCATTCCCTCTGTTTACATAGACGGCATGCACAGATATAAACTTCGGGATATTTCTCGTAAATCCGCTCTGCTCATTAATATACAAACAACATTTCGGGATGTGGGAATGAACGCGCCGTTACATGAATAAGTTGGTGTTTCTATTAAAACGTCTGGATCGCTTCAGAATTTATTTTTAAGACGGCATGTCTAAAAATGTGTAACTCTGATTAAAAATAATATGGAAAAGACATCAGTCCACAATTGGTGTTTCAATGCGGAATGAATCTATGCATGACTCCGTAGACAGACCTATCTACACCTTGCCGAGCGATTCAATTCTTCTCTACTCTAAATAAATGGCTATTTCAACCTTGAGCCTTTGTTGAAACATAGCCTTAGGTTCATGGGCTCCTCCACTCCTCCTGATCCCTCTTATGGGCTCCTCCACTCCTCCTGATCCCTCTTTTATTGTAACACGCCTCTTCCAACCCTGTCGTCATATCTCCTACAGGGTTCACCGACAAAACGGCCCCGGACAAAACGGCCCCGACAAAACGGCCCCGACATAATGGCCCCGACATAACGGCCCCGACAAAACGGCCCCGGACTAATGGATGGACTAAAAGTAAAATGTCCAATCAAATATTAAATTCGTATTTTTACTCACCTATTCAGTGTCAGGTTTTGCTAATAATAAACAATAATAATGACATCACAATAGTGAATTTAATAGACTTTACGCGAAATGGTACCAATCGCGGCTGTTTGTTGACAAGAAACAATTTAATAACATCACAAGATATAATTTTACAATTTTACCACTTTGTTTAAGGGTGAAAAAGTTGACAAAAGCTTAAAATGAAAAAAAAATAAGTTTTTGTTGAAAAATGTTAACAGTTTGTCTGGGGCCGTTATATCGGGGCCTTTTTGTCGGGACCGTTTTGACCGGGGCCGTTATGTCGGGGCTGTTTTGTCCGGGGCCGTTTTGACGGGTCACCCTCCTACAGCTCCCCATTCCTCTGTGGTAACTTCTACGTGTGCCTCATCTCTCAAGACACCAGTCTTCTTCTATATTCCATACTCCCATATTATCTTTCCCATGCATTTCTCTGCTCAGTGCAAGCTTGTCCCACTCAATGCCCTCTCGTCGCCCTCCATGACTAACCCTCCTCCTTCAATGCCTTTCTTCTCGTGCCCTTCCTCCTCCACCCAGCCCTCCTCCCGCCATGACCACATCACCTCCCCATCTCCACCAACTGGCCACTGCCCACCGTCTCAGTGAGCTGCCACTCTGCAGACAATGAGATGAGTTGTATTGATTAGAATATGCCGCAAATTACATAGACGTTGGGCTGAGAGCTGCGTTGGAATGGGGACGTTATTTAGTGTGTGTGGATGTGATAGGAGACGGACTTGAAGTTTGGGATTGTGGTATTATCAATAAAGGTAAAAGTGGGAGATATGACAAGGGTCGCTGTCTAACGACTGCGTCATTTTCAAGTGCAATACATTATCGATTTTTTTAATCGGTAACATTCAGTGGTCAAACATGGCTATCGTTGAATGACTTTAATTTGTCAAACATGGCTATTGTTGAATGACTTTAATTTGTCAAACATGGCTATTGTTCAATGACTTTAATTTGTCAAACATGGCTATCGTTGGATGACTTTTTGTCAAACATGGCTATCGTTGGATGACTTTAATTTGTCAAACATGGCTATCGTTGGATGACTTTAATTTGTCAAACATGGCTATCGTGGAATGACTTTAATTTGTCAAACATGGCTATCATTGAATAACTTTAAGTGGTCAAACATGGCTATCGTTGAATGACTTTAAGTGGTCAAACATGGCTATTGTTGAATGACTTTAATTTGTCAAACATGGCTATCGTGGAATGACTTTAATTTGTCAAACATGGCTATCGTTGAATGACTTTAAGTGGTCAAACATGGCTATCGTTGAATGACTTTAAGTGGTCAAACATGGCTATTGTTGAATGACTTTAATTTGTCAAACATGGCTATCGTGGAATGACTTTAATTTGTCAAACATGGCTATCGTTGAATGACTTTAAGTGGTCAAACATGGCTATCGTGGAATGACTTTAATTTGTCAAACATGGCTATTGTTGAATGACTTTAATTTGTCAAACATCGCTATCGTTGGATGACTTTCTGTGGTCAAACATGGCTATCGTTGAATGACTTTCTGTGGTCAAACATGACTATTGTTGAATGAATTTCTGTGGTCAAACATGGCTATTGTTGAATGACTTTCTGTGGTCAAACACGGCTATTGTTGAATGAATTTCTGTGGTCAAACATGGCTATCGTTGAATAACTTTCTGTGATCAAACATGGCTATCGTTGAATCCAAATGCATGTTAATGTTAAATACACAAGTCTGGTAACATGAGATTCACTGATTACGCATTATCCAGAGACCGATGTAGAAGTTGCTCGCATGTAGCTTAGAAGTTGTTCGTACGTAGCCTAGGAGTTGCTCGTAATGTAGCCTAGAAGTTGTTCGTATGTAGCCATATATGATTACAGACAAAATAAATGTTGCCAACTGCTATGAATAGTTCCGACAACCATGTTGTACTCTTCTCTTTCGCGATGCATGCGGTCGTATAAAACTACTTTTCTGTATAAAGTACACTACGCTATTTCATTTTTCGTGTTTGGTTTTTAGGGGTCCAACTTTTTTCTTAATAGATTTCGAGGGCGTTAGTTGGGAATAATTTTATTTTTAACGTTCATATCAATGTTTCTGACACTGTCACTCAATACCCAAGTCTATGTGTTAATATTACCGAGAAAAATTAATTTTTCATTAGTCTCTCGGGGTCAAAATACATTTTTTTAAATTCGAAATTTTTCACCTTTAAATAATAATATATTTTTATAATATATATAATTGAATCTTTCTTTTAGTTTTGCATTAGATCTCTCACACACTCAAAATAGTCTTTTTTAGCGGGCGGGCATCAAGTTTAATGTGACGGACTCGGTTATATCTTATCTGTGCGTGACGACAGCGCCTCTGGTGGCCTTTTGTTATCACCACTCTGATGTTTAGGGTGACTCCAGGCGAACGCGCTATTTCGGGTGTTTACACTACAGCTTATTTTAATGTTACGGCATTTTCGTCAGCTGACACCAAAACGCTTTCTGACAATATTTCTCTCTGTACGCTGTACACTCCTATCTTCTGGCAGATTTCTGAACGCTGAAAACCGATATGGCAAAACAAATGGGATCTCTTGTGTCGGTACGTGAGAGGTGAGAGGTGAAAGGTGAGAGGTGAGAGGTGAGAGGTGAAAGGTGAGCAGTGTGGCTTTGGTACAACCGAAACATGGGTGGCGATCGGTGACCCTCATGACGTAACCGGGGTATCGTCTGTTTTAACGTTCTTTAAACGTGTGTTACGTTTCACCAAAATGAAAGAGACTACAACTCTTTTGGGGACGAATATATTTAAACCTTGCATAGACTCTGTCATGATATATCTAATATATAAAGCTGAGTTGGTGTCTGTATCTTTGTATGATTGTATGTTTCCCTTTTCGACTGTAAGTTCCACAATCACGTGAAAACCAAATAACGGACGGGGACCAAATGTGGCAGGATGGCTCATTTTAACCCGAAGATGGTTTACGTATATTTTTTGTAATTGTCCCTTTTGCCCGAAAGCCATCAATTAAAAGATCAGAAAATGTTGAGACAAATAGAGAAATAGTAAATCTCATTTCGATATTGAACAGCTTCATGCGGACATTCAAAACGAGTTCATTTTGGTGCGGTATTTTTTTTTCCAATACTTTATTTTGAGCGGTGCGCTTTCAAAAATCTTTTATTGTCAAATTACATTGCGCACATTTTCGTGTATGCATCTTAAATTGAGCTGAGTGGTACAAAACAGTTGCCTTTTTTACTGGTACTATTATCAAAATGGTTGGTAATAGATAAATATGATAACTTGGCAAAAAATATGTAATAACATGCAAGTATTACTGGGGAAAAGGGTCAGCACACTCCCGCTACAATGTGCGGGGTATATTTCTGGTATATATATATATATATATATATATATATATATATATTTATATATTTGAATATATACATACATATATATATATATTATATATATATATATATATATATATATATATATATATATATATATATATATATATATTTATATTTATATATATATATATTTAGAGAGAGAGAGAGAGAGAGAAAGAGAGATAGAGACGATAGAGACGATAGAGAGAGACAGAGAGAGAGAGAGGGAGAGAGAGGGAGAGGGAGGGAGAGAGAGGTAGAGAGAGAAAGACAGAGAGAGAGAGAGTGGGAGAGAGAGGAAGGGAGAGGGAAGGAGAGAGAGAGAAAGAGAGAGAGAGAAAGAGAGAGAGAGATAGCAAAATAATGACCAGAGATTTAACACAGTGTTTTCATCAGGAGTTTTTATTCACTCACAAACCCCACCCCCTCACCACCCCCCACGCCACAAACTAGGTTGCAGGAGGCTATAACGGGGGCTGCTGAAAACAGACACAAAAAAGCAGAGGTTCTCAGTAAGTTCTCAACGGGTCTCCAGCTGGTTCTCAGGATATTCTTTGTTTCTTTAAACATCGAAATTTGGGATGGGGGAATTGTTGACGCGATGCTGCTGCTAAATTATTGAGAACCCCTGTCTTAAAAGATAAGATATTTTTTTTAAATTTTAAACTGAGATGTAGGCTGGAACTATGGAAGACACTTGTTTATGGCCAGACCAACAGCCTTGTTATAAATGGTAGCTATAAACGGTTTCTATAAATGGTGAGATGTCAGGCGCGCTGGTCAATAAATTATAATTTTAAGCGTTAGATCGACTGGAGAATATATTTTTAATAGTTAATTCTTTATTTGTTTTAATATTTGCATTTATTTTTGTTCATTCTCTATAAGTCAAAGATTCACATATTGGAGCCGTGTGACGTCATATCGTTTGTCTGTTTAAAAAAAAATAAGATGTCGATTTGTCCGAGCAATTACGTCATTCCTGTATGAAAAGAACTTTAATCTCTAAACTTGGTGGCCATTCCACATGTAGCGACTACTTGATTCCAAATAACTTCCAGACCTGACTCAGAATCTCATCTCCACAGCTCTTACCGGTACGCCGCTAAAATAACGGCTAGTGCTGAAGTTGGTTGCCGTGAAATGGCCGCGTCACAATTTTTACTTATTCACTCCGGAAAACAGGAACCGCTACAGCAGATGGGTGGGGGTGGTTTGAATATAAGAAATATATTTTTTTTACTTTTAGAGAACGACTTTTTTTAAAGGGGTTTGGCCCAAGGGGGGGGGTGATGTCGGATTGAGACGCAATCAAGAAAATAGGGCGTGATAAAAATTACATTCGAAACCACGATAAACTTTTTATCATTTCCGGCATTTTTTGTTTTCCCTTATTTATTTAATTTATTTTTTTTAAATTTTATCCACATAATATGGCATGTCTGGAATTTTTGGTGTATAGAAGAAAAAAAAATAGTTTCAGGTCGTGTAATCAGATTTCATCTTAAAGAAAGAGATTTGTCAAAACGTGACAGAGTTGGTCATTTGTGAAGGGTTATATTCAAATAACATGTAGAGAACGGTTCGAATAGTTGCGGCCAGATAAATAATACTACAAGTTTGTTGTTGTTGTTTTTTACCACGACCTGGGGGCCATCGTTTACAATCGTAAGGTGAGTGGCTGTCTAACAAAGTTATTTCAAACACTGGACTCGTGGCTGTGATTATGTTTGTAAACATCAACAATAATCTGGTGTCTCCCCGTGACGCCATAAAGCTATTCCCCTAAAAGGTCGGCGCCATCTTTGGTCCCGTTTCCCTAACGTGCGAGTCTGACTTAATGTATCATCCACTCACTTCCCCCTCCCCCCCACACACGCGCGCGCGTGCACTATCACACGACACTTAAATCCCACCCCCTTACCCCCCACTTTAGCCTGGGGGCTCATACATGTATGTTCATTACTTTGCACCAAGAGTATTTTGAATTCACCATCGGGACAGTGTGCAAACTTGGACAACGTTGGTTTGTGGGAAAAGTCGTTTTTTATGCAATCTGGAGATCTGGACGTTGGCTAACAAGAGGTTTTTAGCCCAGGAGTGGGGAGAGGGTGTCTTTTACGCTCTGAGTTTGTGTGTGTGTTTGAGTGTGTTTGTGAATTTGTGTGATTACATGTACTTTGTGTGATTACCTGTACTTTGTGTGATTACCTGTACTTTGTGTGATTACATGTACTTTGTGTGATTACCTGTACTTTGTGTGATTACCTGTACGTTGTGTGATTACCTGTCCTTTGTGTGATTACCTGTCCTTTGTGTGATTACCTGTACTTTGTGCGATTACCTGTGCTTTGTGCGATTACCTGTACTTTGTGTGATTACTTGTACTTTGTGTGATTACTTGTACTTTGTGTGATTAACTTTACTTTGTGTATGAACCGTAGAGGCATCTCCGTTCCTACCAACAGTTCTTGGTATATGCATCCCTCGTCTTCAAACGGAACTATCAACAAGTGTCCGGGTATTTGAAGCATCACTACTTTTAAACTTCAACCCAAAGACACTGGAGCTATTCCTGCTTTTAAAAAAAATGACCATAATAATAATAAAGAATCATTTGTTCAACGATGATTGAGTTGGCTGTTTACCACGAATTACTCTAATCTCAAACAGTTATAATCTAACTCTCTTTCTCTGTCGTATCTCTCCAACTCTCTAACGCTTTTTCTCTGTCGTATCTCTCCAACTCTCTAACGCTTTTTCTCTGTCGTATCTCTCCAACTCTCTAACGCTTTTTCTCTGTCGTATCTCTCCAACTCTCTAACGCTTTTTCTCTGTCGTATCTCTCCAACTCTCTAACGCTTTTTCTCTGTCGTATCTCTCCAACTCTCTAACGCTTTTTCTCTGTCGTATCTCCCCAACTTTCTCGTGCTAACGGTTTTTTTTAATGGCGGTTTTTTATTTATTTTAAATATGTATTTATTTCTTACTTTTTTTAAATTACTAGTGGTGTAATAACATCCTTTGAAGTTAAGGTCATGGCATCAGTAAGTAAGCTAACTTAAATAAAGGAACTGCTCAAAAAACCTAAATAATCTTTATTTTATCCCACACTAGCTTCAGGTTTTCTTTCACATTTCTCTGCAAAAACAGTTACTTATTTTATAGTCTTAATGGAAAGAAAGTGGGTTAAAAAGATACATTTCAAAATATTTTTATAAAAAAAACAAAAAAATTAAGCAGCCACTGGGTTAAACGTAAAAGAGGAAATACAACCATGAGCATGTCAGAGTGTCATATAGTAGGCTGCCTGTCACGTGACGGAAGTGCGTAACGTGACGTATCACAGTTTAGAGTGATCCCGCCAGATGCTTGAAATGGCCAAACTGGACTGTTCTATCTCGGACACTTAAAAAATAGAAATGTGTTGTACTTTCTTTAGAGATGAATTTTTTATTTTTTAAATCCTTTATATTAACTCGTGGTGTCTGTTTCTTTGAACCCTTGATTGCTTGCTTGTCGGTCGCCAAAACTTTGGATCGATTTTTAACCCACTTTCTCGTAAGCTAGCGAGCTGAAATTTAGCAGGCAGTTTTGTGGCGATGATAAAAACTATGTATCAAAATTTCAGATCGATCCCATGTACCGTAATTGAATTATTGATTTTTTTAAGATTATTTTATTTATTCCTATGTATCATGTTATTTTTTGAGATAGAGTGTAAGGGTGCGCATTATATTGAACAACCTTTCTGTCACGCAATTAGGTGCGTATTTTATTGACAACACTTTTTATAAACATATTCCTGATCGGTGCGCATTATGTTAAACATGTTTTACGACACAACTGCAATTTTGTATTTTTGGATGGTCTTGCGCTGCGTATTATAATGAACATTCTTTTAGTTACGTCTAGTACATAAAGGATTCATGTAGCACAGATGATTGTATGAAGTTGGTTAAATCTGTCACTGGCTACATGTAACACAGATGATTGTATGAAGTTGGCAAAGTCTGTCACTTGTTACATGTAGCACAAATGATTGTATGAAGTTGGCTAAGTCTGTCACTGGCTACATGTAGCACAGATGATTGTATGGAGTTGGCTAAGTCTGTCACTGGTTACATGTAGCACAGATGATTGTTATACCAAGGCCTTATCTAGATCTCCATTAACACCTGACACGGTTATATCAAGGCCTTATCTAGACCTCCATTAACACCAGACACAGTTATACCAAGGCCTTATCTAGACCTCCATTAACACCAGACACAGTTATACCAAGGCCTTATCTAGACCCCCATTAACACCTGACACGGGTATACCAAGGCCTTATCTGAACCTCCATTAACACCTGACACGGTTATACCAAGGCCTTATCTGAACCTCCATTACCACCTGACACGGTTATACCAAGGCCTTATCTGAACCTCCATTAACACATGTATGGTAAATCGATTATGTTGAGACGATTCCGAATTCCTTTTACTTCAGGGGCGTAGCTCGGGCTAGCGCCACCTGAGGCGGGCCAGGGTTTGTGCCGAAACCATCTGATTCTACAAAGCTATTCACGCTCATGGCTGAAAATTACACCCCTTTATAATTGTTTATATACGGGTGGAAAACTCCTTTTGGCGGTTCTCCCGCCTAACTTACAACAACGGTTTCCATTAGGTTCGAACAAAACCACCCTTCTGGCTACTCACTTTTAGCCACCCCCGTGCCCCTGTCACAAATGTTGAGTTGAATATCTCAAAAAAAAACAAAAAAAAACAACCAAACCCAATGATGAAATACCGACTGCCATTAGGTCCAGCAGGAAGTGGGCCAAGGTACTCCTGGATCTCCCCCACCCCCCGCCCACCCCCACCCCCAGTTTAGCCGTTAGCCACTTTTAGAAATAGGAAATGTTTTCATGCATGAAGATAAAGAACTTTCTTCTCATCGATCGGACCTGTCAGATCTTATGGAAAATGATCGTCGGCTCAAGGCACGCCATTACATTGGCGCTGATTGCCTCAAAGCATCTACGTCTGTCTGGCGTTGTAAGAAACATAAGGATAATGCAATCGAACGGATGAAGTAATCGTTCAATACGAAGTTTGCACCCCTCCCCCCCCCACAACCTTTTAGAGCTGTGGGTGGGTATGCCATCGCGGCGAAGTGTGAATTGAATCAGGGTCGTATCTATGTTCAATGCGCATGCAGCTCATCAGTATAAAAAAAAAGAAAAGCGCCACCTGGGGGCAGTCTGCCAGTGACATTTCCTTGCAGCAGAAGTAACCGGTTAAGTACAACTCATCAATGTTTTGTTTTGTTTTCTGTCTGATGGGCAAGTGCTGGAACCTGTTGGCGTGGCCTGGGATAATTACAGCATTGTCATTTTGTTCTCAAAGTTTTCTCTCTTTTTATTTGTTGTATAAATAATGAGTTTAATTTAAACCCTAGATGTTGACAACACAAACAAGATGTATTTTAGCAAATTCAATGTTGTTGTTTGTTTTGTTTTTTTTCGGATCCAAACGATTATTTGGTTGTTCGCGAACTTTTTACATTGAAACGTTCGCTGTTTTGTTACGTCCTGTCAGGCTAACTCATACCCTGTTTACATGTTATCCATTTATATAGAAATATCTGTTTACAACGCGAATGGGAAACGCTTCCGTTTTGCAGTCTCAAGTATTGCATTTTCTAAGGCAGTGCTCTGTGGGTCTTACTTCCACATCCTCTATTGTCTAGGTTTGGTGCGGACGTCATTCAGAGCCAGGGGTGCATGGCATGAGTGCGCAGTGTGGTGTGCAATTAGAACGTGGCGAATATGAATGCTTCACTTGAGAATCATTAGCGTTGTTCAAGAGAATGGAAGATTATTGTTGATCAACTGGGACAATTTACTTTGTCTGACATCGTTGGTGATGGGATTATGTGAGCAAAAAGTACATATTTTTTTTAATCTGCAAACCAGCAACATCCTTGCTTTCGTAAAACAATATCTCTCTCTCCCTCTCTTTCTCTCTCTCCCTTCTCTCTCTCTCTCTCTCTCTCTCTCTACCCTCCCTCTCTCTCTCTTTCCCTCATTGTATCGTTGGCCAATCTAGCAGCGGTCGTTGTCCGGAAAATGACGTCAAACGTCAATTTCATAGGAACTCTCGAAGACGAATGTTGGTGTGGTCAATTAGCCCACCCCCTCCCCACCCGGAAATAGATGGCAATCAGAGGTTCTTAAATACGTGCATAGCTAGGCATCTGACAAAATCCCGCGCTCATCCGTTAAGCCTTTTATTATTTCAAAGACCTCAAAACAAAAAACACTGACGAACTTAATCGGTATTACTGAAAATGGAACAAGACGTGACGTAGGCGCTCGTCCAATTTTTTAATGTCTTGACCTAATTATCATGTTTTCAATGGCCAATGACTTGATCTGTCTGAGTGGGCCAACTAAACGAGTCATTTAGACTTAAACAATCATCTACTTGAATATGTCCTCGCTGGTGCTAGGGTTGAATTTCGGTCACAAAACGGAAACCGTGGGTAACGCTACCCTGCCTCCCCCAACCCCACTGAGAAAAGGCGGTGACAGTCTTTTTTTTATATAAACTCCTTTGTAGAACGATGAAAAACTATGCGCTTTCCTCCTGTGTATGCTCCGAAATAAATACATTTATTTTAATTTATTATTGTGCCCTGCGACCCACTTTATAACTATATCTTGCTAACATATTACGCCCATGATATATACGACTTAAATGACATGACCTTAACAACGTTTGGTCAGCTTAACAGTTACTCCAGGCAGTGGATCATCCAGAGTTATTGCCACCTGGAGGGGATTCGACTTTTTGCCACCCCCAGAAAAGATCAAAATCTTCCACCCTGCCGTTATGCTACTTGTCGAGAAAAATGCAGCCCTGTGGGATTATCGCCCCTCGTCATTTTCCACTCACCTGATTCGAACGCTTAAAAGTCTTCCTTGTCAGAAACAGTTGGCTTTGTGGCAGGATGGTGTGGGGGTCTCCTCGGCGTATCATGTTTGGAGCGTTTCAGAAAAATAATTAACCTTAAAAACACTTTTAAAAAACTAGTCTTATATTAAAAATGCACTAATTTTCTACTTTTTAGTCTACGCATTTTACAGTAAGTGCAAAGCCAGCTTACCTTTTGACTATAAATCCCTTATATATGAGACATAACTAAAAGTAGTGATTATGTTCAAACGCAACATTTACAGACTGAAACAGAATTATCTCCCCTGGGCGCAGGGACGGTAGGGGGTGTGAACAGTGACGGTCGGCGTTAACGCGTGAACTGGGCACGTGAAAAAATTATAAACAAATAGTTGGACGGACGGTTCCGATTAAACTTACAAAGCAAGCTAATATAAGACTAGTAATAAAGCAAATTTTTATCCTTCCTTTAAAAAAAAATTTGACATGAACAATTCATTGCTTTCCTCTAAAACACAACTTTTCCAGATTGTAGTTATGTTTATCGCGGTAATTCATCGTCAAGGCCATTCTCTGTCATGGTCATTTTTATCACACTTAATTCTTCTCTCAGTCATTTTTATCAAAGCCAGTCTTTGTCGCAACGATTCTTTACTTAATTAGTTGTAGGGCAAGTTGAATTATTTTAGACATTTTAGTGCATCCTATTAAAAATTCTTAGGATCAAATCAGTACCTGGCAGGGAATCGATAGCAAAACTTACCGTATACTCGTTCCAAAGTCGACCTTTATTTTGACAAAATCCCGGGGAAAAAGTTGGGGGCGGGGGTCGGCTTACGAGCGGGTCATGGGTGATTTCTGTATTTACATTGAATACCGGTGTTGTTATTATAGATTATAGATCATCAAGGTCCTTTTCTACATTTTACAAGATTCGACTGCTCTACCAGAAGCTATAACATATTATTAAACATCTGCACCTACCTTATTTAAACATTTTATTTATTTTTGTGAATGTTTTAATAATTTTTTTAAACAAATTTTGTTTTCAACAACGAATTTTAATGTACGCGCTTTCGTCACTGTTTACCAAAGAAAATAAAAGGAAAAAATACAGGTAATTTAAACTCTTGCCTAACACAAAGACAAAGATAGGTAGTAAAAAAGAAAAAACAATAATAATATTTATATTGCAGTTTTTCTTTTAAAAATGTGTACCATTTTGTTTACGCTATCCTATTATTTTTGGGGGGTCGGCTTACAAGCGGGTTATACACTTTCAATACTTTTCTCTTCCAAAAAAGTGGGGGTCGGCGTATGAACGAACGGGCTATAGAACGAGTATATACGGTACGTTTTTTCAGCTAGAGGTTACATTTTATTGACGCTTTACATTTTTTAACAATTAATTTCTTTTCTTACCCGTTAAAATAATTTTATTATATTTATAAACAACATTTTTAAAAAATACTTTGATAATCCTATACTTATACAATAAAAGGCAAATTTCTGTCTGTTCTGTCCCGTCATCTATAGCGATTGGTCCCTCAAACACATATGACTCTTACAGCCAATCATATTGAACACGATTACGCCATTTACGCGGACGTTCAAAACGAGTTATTTTTGGTGCAGTATTTCTTCCAAGACTTTATTTTGAGTTATGCGCGTTGGGATTTATAGCAAAAAGCTCTGTTTATACGAGTTATTTATTTTAACTATAATGAATAGTATTTTTGACGTTATGCACGTGTATGCCGGTCGAGACGGCTGTTGGAGGGGAGTTACAACATGCCACCGAACGGTGGCGGAACGTCCTTGGACGGGCTTTGTTGATTGTCTTTTTATATCTAGCAATTAATGAATAAAGTGAGTCTTACAACGTCACGTGTGACACACTCGGTGCCTAATAAATAAAGCCTTGCTATCTCAGGATAACTCTCGGATTCATGTATCAATTTATTGATAACATTTTAACCTTTTTAACTTTCAAGATACCAACTTTTTCATCTTTTAAAAATGTCCCTTTGCTGTCATCAAACATGTCACTGTTGCAACAAATCATCCTTCAATCTCTCCATTGTCCAGCGTACGTTACCCCTCTCTCTCGGCTATGTCATGATTTCAACATCTTCTCGTCATTGTCATTTTTATTAACTAGGATTCAATGCATTCATCGTTCCAAACTCCATTCTTTCACATGCCATCTTCTACTATTTATTCATGGGAAATTCCATCCTTATCCCATTACTAATGTAAGAACCCTGTTTACCTGCATCCAGTCCCGCCATTGTGACAGCCGAATTTGAATTGTGCAAGGATCTGCTCTCCATGGAGACACTCATTACTGAACTCGAGGAGAAGACATATTTTGGCAGTTTAAAAAGCTTGCATCGACTCGCACGTTGATCTGAAGAACCTGCGAGGCATCTGTACATGGTTGGTAAGCAAAATGGCTTCGTGGCTAGATTTTCCGAATTATGTGTTGAAGGATCACGGTAATGACCAGCTCAAAAATCTGCACTACATTATTCGCCAGGAGGCGCTGTGTTCTAAATCTGTTGATTTGGATAAAATTCTGAAGGATGTGAATCGCATTATCCTTTTCATTCGCGCGAATGCTCTTCACCACCGCCAATTCATACAAATTCTTCACACAAATGATTTGTCGGCTGAAGGTATTCTGTACCACACCAGCGTTCGTTGGTTGTGTCAGGGAGAAACATATCGCCGTGTTCTGCTGCTACGAAAAGAAATACTGGAATTTTATGCCACGAAAAACAAGGACTGCCCACTGAAGAATCAGGCCTTCTTAACATCTCTATAGCCGTCCTTGTAGATTTGTTAATTTATATCAACTGCCTCAACGAGTCTCTGCTAGGCAAAGGAACAACAGCTTGCCTCATGCACAGAAGAGTACAGGATTTCTGTGACAAATGTCGTCTGCTACAAAGTCATATTCAACAGCTCAATCTCTATCATTTCCCACAACTCACCGCTCTAATCGAGAGCCATGAAATAAGAAAAAATGAAATTCCGGCTACATCCTTTTCAGGCGTCCTCGAAGCGCTGTTGTTGGAATTCGCAGAACGTTTTCAGGATTTCGACAAGATTTCCGAAAATATGAGACTCGTTGCTTTTCCACATTTGGTTGAGACAGAGAGAGCGCCGTTGGATGTCCAAATGGAATTGATCGAACTAAAAAATAACGCGCAGCTTTTGAAGAAATTCTAGGACAAAAACGATCTACTGGAGACATGGAAAGTAGCTGTGGAGTATCCCAAGCTTCGCGAAATAGCAAGAAACACTCTTAGTGCTGTTTGGAAGCACTTACATGTGCGAAGCGTCATTTTCACGAATGAAATATCTCAAGAACAAATATCGAACCCGACTGGTGGACACCGATCTGGCGTTAAGAATACGACTGATGATCTCCAGCGAGGGCCCGGACTTTGCGCGACTCTCTGCAAACATCCAAGAGCAAGGCAGCCCCTAATTTCCAGAACTCTGGACTGCTAAGTTACATGGACAGTGTTAATGAAGCAGCTTATCACTTATTCAATTATTGTGTTCTCAGTGTACTAATGCCACTTAAAAATATACTCATGCTGTACTTGGTGTGACATGATGTTAGGTTTACATGATAATGTTCAATAAAGTAAAAATATAAGAGAATATCAATGAAAATGTTTTTGTTTGTAATTAAGCACTGTGTTTGCCTACAATACATTATGATTATGTCATTATTATCTCGCGTTGACTATTACCAGAGGTAAATTTTTGATAGTGACCGTTTCGTTTTTCAGTGAAATTTTTTTGGCGGCCGTCGCAAAAGTAATTTTTTTTACTGCGGCCGGGAATAGCCCAAAGGGTGCGCACCCCTGGTTTAGTTTAATGCTGGTTATACTTTTTATAGATTCACACTCGAACATTTATATTTATATATACATGTGTTTATTATGTACACCTGCATACACCGGGCTGCGGTGATAATATGAAAAGGGGCTAAACGTGAGCACCAAAATAAAAGGGACTCCAAAAATTGTCTTTCGCCGGTTTAAATTTTCCTCTCACTATGGGTCGCCTTTATTACTTCGCCCCGGGCGCCGCTTTCCCCGTTACCGACCCTCCGGTGAACACAGAAACACACTGAGGCACCAATATGTAAGCTACATATGTTGGTTTTTCAGAACCCCCTCTCTTCTCTCGTTGTGTTACAACTCGTACCTTGAGATCATATGTATAGAAGTTAAAACATGAGGAGAAAAGAAACAACAAAAAAAAAGGTCGTGGTTTTGCATTCGTATATCCCAGACACTCTTCAGTTAAAGTGATACATCATACGAGCCTGTGTGTGAAATGCCCTTTTTTTAAAACCTCACCTCTCCCCGCACATCCATTTGCATCTTTGTGTCAACTGGGTCAACCATCTGCCCACGACTTAAACAAATGACGTCATTGATAGAACTCCTCGGCCAGCGTCCGTGGTGGCCTACGTCTCCCAAAAACCCCCCACCCCCACTCCAACCCCTCCCCACCCGCCACACTTAAGAAACTCAGTTTGGTTTTTATGTCTTCGTCTTTTGTTGTGGTTTTTTTTTCTTCCTCGCGAACTTTGATGGAACTATATTCTCCCCAGTGACGTCACCGCCAATGTTTACCCCCCCCCACACCCCCCGCCATCAACAGTATCTAGGTAGACAGAAGTTCTCTGGTGTCATTACTCACGATATTAATAGCGGGGAGTTTGTTTTGTTGTTTTTTTGCAGCTTGTACTGCTGTTTGTTTAAGAACTTAAATCTGGCCATTGGAGGCAACCAACCATCCATCCACCCGATCTCGGCATCGCTGGCGTAGCTGGCACAACTCTGGCGTAGCTGGCACAACGCTGGCGTAGCTGGCACAACGCTGGCGTAGCTGGCACAACGCTGGCGTGGCTGGCACAACGCTGGCGTGGCTGGCACAACGCTGGCGTGGCTGGCACAACGCTGGCGTGGCTGGCACAACGCTGGCGTGGCTGGCACAACGCTGGCGTGGCTGGCACAACGCTGGCGTGGCTGGCACAACGCTGGCGTGGCTGGCACAACGCTGGCGTGGCTGGCACAACGCTGGCGTGGCTGGCACAACGCTGGCGTGGCTGGCACAACGCTGGCGTGGCTGGCACAACGCTGGCGTGGCTGACACAACGCTGGCGTATCTGGCACAACGCTGGTGTAGCTGGCACAACGCTGGTGTAGCTGGCACAACGCTGGTGTAGCTGGCACAACGCTGGTGTAGCTGGCACAACGCTTCTGTAGCTGGCACAACGCTGGTGTAGCTGGCACAACGCTTGTGTAGCTGGCACAACGCTGGGGACCAGACTAGAAAACCTGTTTGAACGTCTTAAACGTCGCCCCCCCCTCTCCCTGGTCTTCGTCTACCGCAATTCTACGTCATTTCATGTTCATTCCTGCCCTAGTTTTTCCATCCCATCTGTTGGTTTCGACCTCCCCCCCCCCTTTTTTTTTGGTGCAAACTATAATTTGTCTTCCATACGACACTGGTCCTAGCGAGGTATTGTCACTACATCTTTCTGTCCATTCAGCTCCGTTCTCGGGGGCCGTAGAGACGGGCGGAAAAGTGGCCCGGGAAAATGAAATCTGCCCCCCCCCGGGGGGCTGGAGCTCTGTATAAATATTGGAGGAAGGCAGGCCGCCTTACAAAGGGGAGACAAATCGAAGACTGGCAAATAGGGTTTGAAGGGGGAAGTGTAAGCGACTCCAGCAAACGTTTACTTCCCCTGCGCCACGAGAATCCACCTCGTGACAACAGCAGCGTTCCATTACCTACTTTGTCAATAAATGATCACATACCGAGACGATTGTGAGAACTGTGATTCCTTCCTGGTGTGATTTTTTTTAAATTTTATTTGAAGGGGGGAGAGAGATTGCATTTTCGTAGACATTATGTTTATTTATTTTTTTTCTAAATCATGTTTTTTTGTTTTTTTTTAAATTCGGAATTGTTTTATCTAGGAAAACTATTGATGACAACGTGAACTTGTAGCAGTCTCTCGTCTGCCTGTAGTTCATCAGCTTTAGTCTCCCAGTTTGTGTAGCTGCTTAAATTGGCGTGTACCTGGGTGAGAAAACTGCGGCTCGCGTTCCACACGCGACACTTCATAGCACAATAGTATATGTGTGGCCCGCAGATGTCTGCAGTGAATGCGACACTCCATAGCACTATAGTATGTGTGTGGCCAGCAGATGTCTGCAGCGAATGCGACACTCCATGGCACTATAGTATGTGTGTGGCCAGCAGATGTCTGCAGCGAATGCGACACTCCATGGCACCATAGTATCTGTGTGGCCGCAGATGTCTGCAGCGAATGCGACACTACATGGCACTATAGTATCTGTGTGGCCCGCAGATGTCTGCAGCGAATGCGACACTCCATGGCACCATAGTATCTGTGTGGCCCGCAGATGTCTGCTGCGAATGCGACACTCCATGGCATGGCACTATAGTATCTGTGTGGCCCGCAGATGTCTGCAGCGAATGCGACACTCCATGGCATGGCACTATAGTATCTGTGTGGCCCGCGGATGAATGCAGCGAATCCTAAGACATCAATAAATGTTATTAAAGTCGACAATCTTGTGCTTGAGCAGAGACCAAAGTGTTGCAGCCCTTTTCTTGACAGCTCATGACCCACTGAGGCGCCCCAGCCAGAAAAGTATGCCCACCTATGAACTTGTATCTTGTTTCTCACTTTTTTTGCCCCCAACTTTTTGAATCCAGTGTAATTTTTTTTCCCTTTAGAATCTTCTACTTCCGTTCTTTCGTTAAAATGCCATAAACCAAAAAGCAATCATCCATCCATACAATGAATACATCTCAGCATTTGATACAATTGGGACTCCGCTACCGTCCATGTTATATTCTTTTATCCAACTCTCTGTTTTTAATTTACTTTTATTTTATAAAATAAACGTCAACCGGTGATAATACACTGTAACGTATGCTGTCTGTAGATGACATAAAATAACATTTAAATTATGAATTTAGTTTTGATTATGTGAGACTAGAATCCACATATTTGTTGCTATAACCACGAGCATGTTAAGTGTATATGCATGTACACCGTAATCCAACCTTCAGATAGACATGGGATTTTTTTTTAAAAATTCTTATTCCGTATCCAAGGAAAAAAACAACACATACACAAAATTTGCGTTCTTCCCGTCCGGAATTCGGACATGGAATGGGTTGTCTCAGGTAACCCTGGGAACCAACACTCTATCAATGATAAACATTTAAAACTCAAATATTCAAGACTAGACATAAACCGTGGATAAGCGTAGGACTCAATAATCTTCCGTATAGAAGGCGCGTCTGTAACAGATAGGATAAAATAAAGATACGATCCAGCTGTCTATCTACTGAATGACCAAGCTTACAGGGCTGTAATCTTATTCTGAACAGCACACATCTCTACACCGCTGGTTCAGTCTGAAAAAGGCCGACTCTGAATTCTTCATCAAGGCTATTTCTTGCCATGACGGCTTTTCTGTACAGATCGATTTGTCCTGACATTATTATCACCCCTCTCCTCCCCCTCCCCCCATTCTCACTCTTTTTTTATTCGCTTTCTGTTCTCTCTTAATTTCCTCTTTCTTACTCTTTTCATTTCTCAAATTCTTAATTCTTTCTCTCTCTCCGCCCTCTCTCTCTCTCTTTTTCTGTTTTTGACAGTCTCTCTCTCTCTCTCTCTGTTTGTCTCAGTCTCTCTATGTTTTTAAATATATTCATCCATCCATCCCTGCATCCATCCATTCATCCATCCATCCATCCATCCATCCATCCACCCACCCATCCATCCATCCATCCATCCATCCATCCTTCCATCCATCCACCCACCCATCCACCCATCCATCCACCCACCCATCCATCCATCCACCCACCCACCCACCCATCCACCCACCCACCCATCCATCCATCCACCCACCCATCCATCCATCCATCCACCCACCCACCCATCCATTCATCCATTCATCCATCCACCCATCCACCCATCCACCCATCCCTCTCCCCCTCTCACTCTCTGGGTCAGAACTCCTCCAATACCAGCTTCCACCAACTCACATGTAGCACAACGGGTCAGGGTGACCTTTCATTTAAACTTAGAGTGGACCTCGTTATAGAATGACAGCCGCCCCCCACCTCGCCCCCCACCTCTCCCCCCACCTCGCCCCCCACCTCGCCCCCACCTCGCCCCCCACCTCGCCCCCCACCTCGCCCCCCACCTCGCCCCCACCCCCTTTTCCCCACCACCCACACCGAAGTGGCGTTATGAGATGTGTGTTGACCATGTTTTAAAATCCCAAGGTACATATGTTTGTAAACCTAGTGGAAAGTCTGCGTATATGCCGGTAAAACCCCAGTACACATTTTTATAAACTGCTGATACAAATAAACTGCTGGTACATATGTTTATAAACTTCTAGTACATATGTTTATAAACTTCTAGTACATATGTTTATAAACTTCTAGTACATATGTTTATAAACTTCTAGTACATATGTTTATAAACTTCTAGTACACATGTTTATAAACTTCTAGTACACATGTTTATAAACTTCTAGTACACATGTTTATAAACTTCTAGTACACATGTTTATAAACTTCTAGTACATATGTTTATAAACTTCTAGTACATATGTTTATAAACTTCTAGTACATATGTTTATAAACTTCTAGTACATATGTTTATAAATGGCCTTCGAAACTCAAAACACATGTTTCTGAACCTGTTTATTAAACATGTTTATTGAATCTATTTACATAGGTTTATAAAATTCCATGGATGATATATAAGAATGTTTGTAAGTCACATGAAAGATCTAGAATCTAGATATATGTTTTTAAACCACACGAAAGATCTAAATATATGTTTGTAAACCACATGAAAGATCCAGATATATGTTTGTAAACTCCTATGGGGTATAGACTTCCTTGCCCCCCCCCCTCACCCAATCCTCACGTGCATTGAATGCCTTCGTAAATCCTCTGTGACTCCGTGCAACCTTGAAACTGACCTTTGAACTTGACCTTTGAACCCGACCTTTGAACCCGACCTTTGTGACATCGACATGGTTTTAAACACTTGATGAGCACCTTATAATTAAAATCAAACTGCGAGTACGCACGTAAGTCAATCTTCTGTTTTCTAGTTTGTCATAGTTGCGAGAAATTTAAAGAATGGTACACGGGTCTTCTCGCGTAGTGAATTCTACTGCCGCCTCTAAAAAAAATTTTTAAAAAAATTAAAAAATAAAAAAAAACAAGCCACGTACTAACCACTTTGAATGTATCCCAAATTATGGGATTTTTAAAAAATTTATTCAAGTTCTATCCTTGATGAAGAGAGCAGTGGCGAGAACCAAGGTTTAAGAACAGCATCATCATCGATTAGCTCCCCTTGTTTATTTTTGTGAATGCATGATAACGAAGCAGCGACATTAAATGTGTATGCACCGTGCAAATTTTGAAAGGGAATTGAATCTAGCAATGAGGACACACGATAATGAAGCAGCGACATAATATGAGCTATTTAAACTATTTATGTGCCGCGCAGATTTCGAATAGAGTTTAACACAATGATGAGGACATCCAATGAGGTGATTGTTTTATATGCTGCTGCAACATATGGGTGGCTTAAGGGAATCGAATGCTGAGCTAAGGATCTCACTTTGAGACAAGATCTACCCCACACCACCTGATAAGTAACCCCACACCACCCGATAAGTAACCCCACACCACCCGATAAGTAACCCCACACCACCTGAAAAGTAACCCCACACAACCCGATAAGTAACCCCACGCCACCTGATAAGCAACCCCACACCACCCGATAAGTAACCCCACGCCACCTGATAAGTAACCCCACACCACCCGATAAGTAACCCCACGCCACCTGATAAGTAACCCCACACCACCCGATAAGTAACCCCACACCACCCGATAAGTAACCCCACACCACCTGAAAAGTAACCCCACACAACCCGATAAGTAACCCCACGCCACCTGATAAGCAACCCCACACCACCCGATAAGTAACCCCACGCCACCTGATAAGTAACCCCACACCACCTGATAAGTAACCCCACGCCACCTGATAAGATTTTGTAATTAAACAAAGTGATTTTTTATTGTGAGTCAGGGGTACAGCTGAATTGACAGTGTGAGGTTCATTGTAAGAGTGAGCGTGTACGATTGTGTGAGTGATGAATTTAGTATGGAGTGTATGATTGTGTGAGTGATGAATTTAGTATGGAGTGTATGATTGTGTGAGTGATGAATTTAGTATGGAGTGTATGATTGTGTGAGTGATGAATTTAGTATGGAGTGTATGATTGTGTGAGTGATGAATTTAGTATGGAGTGTATGATTGTGTGAGTGATGAATTTAGTATGGAGTGTATGATTGTGTGAGTGATGAATTTAGTATGGAGTGTATGATTGTGTGAGTGATGAATTTAGTATGGAGTGTATGATTATGTGAGTGATGAATGTAGTATGGAGTGTATGATTGTGTGAGTGATGAATGTAGTATGGAGTGTATGATTGTGTGAGTGATGAATTTAGTATGGAGTGTATGATTATTTGAGTGATGAATGTAGTATGGAGTGTATGATTATTTGAGTGATGAATGTAGTATGGAGTGTATGATTGTGTGAGTGATGAATTTAGTATGGAGTGTATGATTGTGTGAGTGATGAATGTAGTATGGAGTGTATGATTATTTGAGTGATGAATGTAGTATGGAGTGTATGATTGTGTGAGTGATGAATTTAGTATGGAGTGTATGATTGTGTGAGTGATGAATGTAGTATGGAGTGTATGATTATTTGAGTGATGAATGTAGTATGGAGTGTATGATTGTGTGAGTGATGAATTTAGTATGGAGTGTATGATTGTGTGAGTGATGAATGTAGTATGGAGTGTATGATTATTTGAGTGATGAATGTAGTATGGAGTGTATGATTGTGTGAGTGATGAATTTAGTATGGAGTGTATGATTGTGTGAGTGATGAATTTAGTATGGAGTGTATGATTGTGTCAGTGATGAATTTAGTATGGAGTGTATGATTGTGTGAGTGATGAATGTAGTATGGAGTGTATGATTGTGTCAGTGATGAATGTAGTATGGAGTGTATGATTGTGTGAGTGATGAATGTAGTATGGAGTGTATGATTGTGTCAGTGATGAATGTAGTATGGAGTGTATGATTGTGTGAGTGATGAATGTAGTATGGAGTGTATGATTGTGTGAGTGATGAATTTAGTATGGAGTGTATGATTGTGTGAGTGATGAATTTAGTATGGAGTGTATGATTGTGTCAGTGATGAATTTAGTATGGAGTGTATGATTGTGTGAGTGATGAATTTAGTATGGAGTGTATGATTGTGTGAGTGATGAATTTAGTATGGAGTGTATGATTGTGTGAGTGATGAATTTAGTATGGAGTGTATGATTGTGTGAGTGATGAATTTAGTATGGAGTGTATGATTGTGTGAGTGATGAATTTAGTATGGAGTGTATGATTGTGTGAGTGATGAATTTAGTATGGAGTGTATGATTGTTGAGTGATGAATGTAGTATGGAGTGTATGATTGTGTGAGTGATGAATTTAGTATGGAGTGTATGATTGTGTGAGTGATGAATGTAGTATGGAGTGTATGATTGTGTGAGTGATGAATGTAGTATGGAGTGTATGATTGTGTGAGTGATGAATTTAGTATGGAGTGTATGATTGTGTGAGTGATGAATGTAGTATGGAGTGTATGATTGTGTGAGTGATGAATGTAGTATGGAGTGTATGATTGTGTGAGTGATGAATTTAGTATGGAGTGTATGATTGTGTGAGTGATGAATGTAGTATGGAGTGTATGATTATGTGAGTGATGAATGTAGTATGGAGTGTATGATTGTGTGAGTGATGAATTTAGTATGGAGTGTATGATTGTGTGAGTGATGAATGTAGTATGGAGTGTATGATTATGTGAGTGATGAATTTAGTATGGAGTGTATGATTGTGTCAGTGATGAATTTAGTATGGAGTGTATGATTGTGTCAGTGATGAATTTAGTATGGAGTGTATGATTGTGTGAGTGATGAATTTAGTATGGAGTGTATGATTGTGTGAGTGATGAATTTAGTATGGAGTGTATGATTGTGTGAGTGATGAATGTAGTATGGAGTGTATGATTGTGTGAGTGATGAATTTAGTATGGAGTGTATGATTGTGTCAGTGATGAATGTAGTATGGAGTGTATGATTGTGTGAGTGATGAATTTAGTATGGAGTGTATGATTGTGTGAGTGATGAATGTAGTATGGAGTGTATGATTGTGTCAGTGATGAATGTAGTATGGAGTGTATGATTGTGTCAGTGATGAATGTAGTATGGAGTGTATGATTGTGTCAGTGATGAATGTAGTATGGAGTGTATGATTGTGTGAGTGATGAATGTAGTATGGAGTGTATGATTGTGTCAGTGATGAATGTAGTATGGAGTGTATGATTGTGTCAGTGATGAATGTAGTATGGAGTGTATGATTGTGTGAGTGATGAATGTAGTATGGAGTGTATGATTGTGTCAGTGATGAATTTAGTATGGAGTGTATGATTGTGTGAGTGATGAATGTAGTATGGAGTGTATGATTGTGTGAGTGATGAATTTAGTATGGAGTGTATGATTGTGTCAGTGATGAATGTAGTATGGAGTGTATGATTGTGTGAGTGATGAATGTAGTATGGAGTGTATGATTGTGTGAGTGATGAATGTAGTATGGAGTGTATGATTGTGTCAGTGATGAATGTAGTATGGAGTGTATGATTGTGTCAGTGATGAATTTAGTATGGAGTGTATGATTGTGTGAGTGATGAATGTAGTATGGAGTGTATGATTGTGTCAGTGATGAATGTAGTATGGAGTGTATGATTGTGTCAGTGATGAATTTAGTATGGAGTGTATGATTGTGTGAGTGATGAATGTAGTATGGAGTGTATGATTGTGTGAGTGATGAATGTAGTATGGAGTGTATGATTGTGTGAGTGATGAATGTAGTATGGAGTGTATGATTGTGTGAGTGATGAATGTAGTATGGAGTGTATGATTGTGTGAGTGATGAATGTAGTATGGAGTGTATGATTGTGTGAGTGATGAATTTAGTATGGAGTGTATGATTGTGTGAGTGATGAATGTAGTATGGAGTGTATGATTGTGTCAGTGATGAATGTAGTATGGAGTGTATGATTGTGTGAGTGATGAATGTAGTATGGAGTGTATGATTGTGTCAGTGATGAATGTAGTATGGAGTGTATGATTGTGTGAGTGATGAATGTAGTATGGAGTGTATGATTGTGTGAGTGATGAATGTAGTATGGAGTGTATGATTGTGTGAGTGATGAATTTAGTATGGAGTGTATGATTGTGTGAGTGATGAATGTAGTATGGAGTGTATGATTGTGTCAGTGATGAATGTAGTATGGAGTGTATGATTGTGTGAGTGATGAATTTAGTATGGAGTGTATGATTGTGTCAGTGATGAATGTAGTATGGAGTGTATGATTGTGTGAGTGATGAATTTAGTATGGAGTGTATGATTGTGTGAGTGATGAATTTAGTATGGAGTGTATGATTGTGTGAGTGATGAATTTAGTATGGAGTGTATGATTGTGTGAGTGATGAATTTAGTATGGAGTGTATGATTGTGTGAGTGATGAATTTAGTATGGAGTGTATGATTGTGTGAGTGATGAATTTAGTATGGAGTGTATGATTGTGTGAGTGATGAATTTAGTATGGAGTGTATGATTGTGTGAGTGATGAATTTAGTATGGAGTGTATGATTGTGTGAGTGATGAATGTAGTATGGAGTGTATGATTGTGTGAGTGATGAATGTAGTATGGAGTGTATGATTGTGTGAGTGATGAATTTAGTATGGAGTGTATGATTGTGTGAGTGATGAATGTAGTATGGAGTGTATGATTGTGTGAGTGATGAATGTAGTATGGAGTGTATGATTGTGTGAGTGATGAATTTAGTATGGAGTGTATGATTGTGTGAGTGATGAATGTAGTATGGAGTGTATGATTGTGTGAGTGATGAATGTAGTATGGAGTGTATGATTGTGTGAGTGATGAATTTAGTATGGAGTGTATGATTGTGTGAGTGATGAATGTAGTATGGAGTGTATGATTGTGTGAGTGATGAATGTAGTATGGAGTGTATGATTGTGTGAGTGATGAATTTAGTATGGAGTGTATGATTGTGTGAGTGATGAATGTAGTATGGAGTGTATGATTGTGTGAGTGATGAATGTAGTATGGAGTGTATGATTGTGTGAGTGATGAATTTAGTATGGAGTGTATGATTGTGTGAGTGATGAATTTAGTATGGAGTGTATGATTGTGTCAGTGATGAATTTAGTATGGAGTGTATGATTGTGTGAGTGATGAATGTAGTATGGAGTGTATGATTGTGTCAGTGATGAATGTAGTATGGAGTGTATGATTGTGTGAGTGATGAATGTAGTATGGAGTGTATGATTGTGTCAGTGATGAATGTAGTATGGAGTGTATGATTGTGTGAGTGATGAATGTAGTATGGAGTGTATGATTGTGTGAGTGATGAATTTAGTATGGAGTGTATGATTGTGTGAGTGATGAATTTAGTATGGAGTGTATGATTGTGTCAGTGATGAATTTAGTATGGAGTGTATGATTGTGTGAGTGATGAATTTAGTATGGAGTGTATGATTGTGTGAGTGATGAATTTAGTATGGAGTGTATGATTGTGTGAGTGATGAATTTAGTATGGAGTGTATGATTGTGTGAGTGATGAATTTAGTATGGAGTGTATGATTGTGTGAGTGATGAATTTAGTATGGAGTGTATGATTGTGTGAGTGATGAATTTAGTATGGAGTGTATGATTGTGTGAGTGATGAATGTAGTATGGAGTGTATGATTGTGTGAGTGATGAATTTAGTATGGAGTGTATGATTGTTGAGTGATGAATGTAGTATGGAGTGTATGATTGTGTGAGTGATGAATGTAGTATGGAGTGTATGATTGTGTGAGTGATGAATTTAGTATGGAGTGTATGATTGTGTGAGTGATGAATGTAGTATGGAGTGTATGATTGTGTGAGTGATGAATGTAGTATGGAGTGTATGATTGTGTGAGTGATGAATTTAGTATGGAGTGTATGATTGTGTGAGTGATGAATGTAGTATGGAGTGTATGATTGTTGAGTGATGAATGTAGTATGGAGTGTATGATTGTGTGAGTGATGAATTTAGTATGGAGTGTATGATTGTGTGAGTGATGAATGTAGTATGGAGTGTATGATTGTGTGAGTGATGAATTTAGTATGGAGTGTATGATTGTGTCAGTGATGAATTTAGTATGGAGTGTATGATTGTGTCAGTGATGAATTTAGTATGGAGTGTATGATTGTGTGAGTGATGAATTTAGTATGGAGTGTATGATTGTGTGAGTGATGAATTTAGTATGGAGTGTATGATTGTGTGAGTGATGAATGTAGTATGGAGTGTATGATTGTGTGAGTGATGAATTTAGTATGGAGTGTATGATTGTGTCAGTGATGAATGTAGTATGGAGTGTATGATTGTGTGAGTGATGAATTTAGTATGGAGTGTATGATTGTGTCAGTGATGAATGTAGTATGGAGTGTATGATTGTGTCAGTGATGAATGTAGTATGGAGTGTATGATTGTGTCAGTGATGAATGTAGTATGGAGTGTATGATTGTGTCAGTGATGAATGTAGTATGGAGTGTATGATTGTGTCAGTGATGAATGTAGTATGGAGTGTATGATTGTGTCAGTGATGAATGTAGTATGGAGTGTATGATTGTGTCAGTGATGAATGTAGTATGGAGTGTATGATTGTGTGAGTGATGAATGTAGTATGGAGTGTATGATTGTGTCAGTGATGAATGTAGTATGGAGTGTATGATTGTGTGAGTGATGAATGTAGTATGGAGTGTATGATTGTGTGAGTGATGAATTTAGTATGGAGTGTATGATTGTGTCAGTGATGAATTTAGTATGGAGTGTATGATTGTGTGAGTGATGAATGTAGTATGGAGTGTATGATTGTGTGAGTGATGAATGTAGTATGGAGTGTATGATTGTGTCAGTGATGAATGTAGTATGGAGTGTATGATTGTGTCAGTGATGAATGTAGTATGGAGTGTATGATTGTGTGAGTGATGAATGTAGTATGGAGTGTATGATTGTGTCAGTGATGAATGTAGTATGGAGTGTATGATTGTGTCAGTGATGAATGTAGTATGGAGTGTATGATTGTGTGAGTGATGAATGTAGTATGGAGTGTATGATTGTGTGAGTGATGAATGTAGTATGGAGTGTATGATTGTGTGAGTGATGAATGTAGTATGGAGTGTATGATTGTGTGAGTGATGAATGTAGTATGGAGTGTATGATTGTGTGAGTGATGAATGTAGTATGGAGTGTATGATTGTGTGAGTGATGAATTTAGTATGGAGTGTATGATTGTGTGAGTGATGAATGTAGTATGGAGTGTATGATTGTGTCAGTGATGAATGTAGTATGGAGTGTATGATTGTGTGAGTGATGAATGTAGTATGGAGTGTATGATTGTGTCAGTGATGAATGTAGTATGGAGTGTATGATTGTGTGAGTGATGAATGTAGTATGGAGTGTATGATTGTGTGAGTGATGAATGTAGTATGGAGTGTATGATTGTGTGAGTGATGAATTTAGTATGGAGTGTATGATTGTGTGAGTGATGAATGTAGTATGGAGTGTATGATTGTGTCAGTGATGAATGTAGTATGGAGTGTATGATTGTGTGAGTGATGAATTTAGTATGGAGTGTATGATTGTGTCAGTGATGAATGTAGTATGGAGTGTATGATTGTGTGAGTGATGAATGTAGTATGGAGTGTATGATTGTGTCAGTGATGAATGTAGTATGGAGTGTATGATTGTGTGAGTGATGAATGTATGGAGTGTATGATTGTGTGAGTGATGAATTTAGTATGGAGTGTATGATTGTGTGAGTGATGAATGTAGTATGGAGTGTATGATTGTGTCAGTGATGAATGTAGTATGGAGTGTATGATTGTGTGAGTGATGAGTATGGAGTGTATGATTGTGTGAGTGATGAATGTAGTATGGAGTGTATGATTGTGTGAGTGATGAATGTAGTATGGAGTGTATGATTGTGTCAGTGATGAATGTAGTATGGAGTGTATGATTGTGTGAGTGATGAATGTAGTATGGAGTGTATGATTGTGTGAGTGATGAATTTAGTATGGAGTGTATGATTGTGTGAGTGATGAATGGAGTGTATGATTGTGTCAGTGATGAATGTAGTATGGAGTGTATGATTGTGTGAGTGATGAATGGAGTGTATGATTGTGTGAGTGATGAATGTAGTATGGAGTGTATGATTGTGTCAGTGATGAATGTAGTATGGAGTGTATGATTGTGTGAGTGATGAATGTATGGAGTGTATGATTGTGTGAGTGATGAATGTAGTATGGAGTGTATGATTGTGTGAGTGATGAATGTAGTATGGAGTGTATGATTGTGTCAGTGATGAATGTAGTATGGAGTGTATGATTGTGTGAGTGATGAATTTAGTATGGAGTGTATGATTGTGTGAGTGATGAATGTAGTATGGAGTGTATGATTGTGTCAGTGATGAATGTAGTATGGAGTGTATGATTGTGTGAGTGATGAATGTAGTATGGAGTGTATGATTGTGTCAGTGATGAATGTAGTATGGAGTGTATGATTGTGTGAGTGATGAATGTAGTATGGAGTGTATGATTGTGTGAGTGATGAATGTAGTATGGAGTGTATGATTGTGTGAGTGATGAATGTAGTATGGAGTGTATGATTGTGTGAGTGATGAATGTAGTATGGAGTGTATGATTGTGTCAGTGATGAATGTAGTATGGAGTGTATGATTGTGTCAGTGATGAATGTAGTATGGAGTGTATGATTGTGTGAGTGATGAATGTAGTATGGAGTGTATGATTGTGTCAGTGATGAATGTAGTATGGAGTGTATGATTGTGTCAGTGATGAATTTAGTATGGAGTGTATGATTGTGTGAGTGATGAATGTAGTATGGAGTGTATGATTGTGTCAGTGATGAATGTAGTATGGAGTGTATGATTGTGTGAGTGATGAATGTAGTATGGAGTGTATGATTGTGTGAGTGATGAATGTAGTATGGAGTGTATGATTGTGTGAGTGATGAATGTAGTATGGAGTGTATGATTGTGTGAGTGATGAATGTAGTATGGAGTGTATGATTGTGTGAGTGATGAATGTAGTATGGAGTGTATGATTGTGTCAGTGATGAATGTAGTATGGAGTGTATGATTGTGTGAGTGATGAATGTAGTATGGAGTGTATGATTGTGTGAGTGATGAATGTAGTATGGAGTGTATGATTGTGTCAGTGATGAATGTAGTATGGAGTGTATGATTGTGTGAGTGATGAATGTAGTATGGAGTGTATGATTGTGTGAGTGATGAATGTAGTATGGAGTGTATGATTGTGTCAGTGATGAATGTAGTATGGAGTGTATGATTGTGTGAGTGATGAATGTAGTATGGAGTGTATGATTGTGTGAGTGATGAATGTAGTATGGAGTGTATGATTGTGTCAGTGATGAATGTAGTATGGAGTGTATGATTGTGTGAGTGATGAATTTAGTATGGAGTGTATGATTGTGTGAGTGATGAATGTAGTATGGAGTGTATGATTGTGTCAGTGATGAATGTAGTATGGAGTGTATGATTGTGTGAGTGATGAATGTAGTATGGAGTGTATGATTGTGTCAGTGATGAATGTAGTATGGAGTGTATGATTGTGTCAGTGATGAATGTAGTATGGAGTGTATGATTGTGTGAGTGATGAATGTAGTATGGAGTGTATGATTGTGTCAGTGATGAATGTAGTATGGAGTGTATGATTGTGTCAGTGATGAATGTAGTATGGAGTGTATGATTGTGTCAGTGATGAATGTAGTATGGAGTGTATGATTGTGTCAGTGATGAATGTAGTATGGAGTGTATGATTGTGTGAGTGATGAATGTAGTATGGAGTGTATGATTGTGTGAGTGATGAATGTAGTATGGAGTGTATGATTGTGTCAGTGATGAATGTAGTATGGAGTGTATGATTGTGTGAGTGATGAATGTAGTATGGAGTGTATGATTGTGTCAGTGATGAATGTAGTATGGAGTGTATGATTGTGTGAGTGATGAATGTAGTATGGAGTGTATGATTGTGTCAGTGATGAATGTAGTATGGAGTGTATGATTGTGTGAGTGATGAATGTAGTATGGAGTGTATGATTGTGTCAGTGATGAATGTAGTATGGAGTGTATGATTGTGTGAGTGATGAATGTAGTATGGAGTGTATGATTGTGTCAGTGATGAATGTAGTATGGAGTGTATGATTGTGTCAGTGATGAATGTAGTATGGAGTGTATGATTGTGTGAGTGATGAATTTAGTATGGAGTGTATGATTGTGTCAGTGATGAATGTAGTATGGAGTGTATGATTGTGTCAGTGATGAATGTAGTATGGAGTGTATGATTGTGTCAGTGATGAATGTAGTATGGAGTGTATGATTGTGTCAGTGATGAATGTAGTATGGAGTGTATGATTGTGTCAGTGATGAATGTAGTATGGAGTGTATGATTGTGTGAGTGATGAATGTAGTATGGAGTGTATGATTGTGTCAGTGATGAATGTAGTATGGAGTGTATGATTGTGTCAGTGATGAATGTAGTATGGAGTGTATGATTGTGTCAGTGATGAATGTAGTATGGAGTGTATGATTGTGTGAGTGATGAATTTAGTATGGAGTGTATGATTGTGTGAGTGATGAATGTAGTATGGAGTGTATGATTGTGTCAGTGATGAATGTAGTATGGAGTGTATGATTGTGTCAGTGATGAATGTAGTATGGAGTGTATGATTGTGTGAGTGATGAATGTAGTATGGAGTGTATGATTGTGTGAGTGATGAATGTAGTATGGAGTGTATGATTGTGTCAGTGATGAATGTAGTATGGAGTGTATGATTGTGTGAGTGATGAATTTAGTATGGAGTGTATGATTGTGTGAGTGATGAATTTAGTATGGAGTGTATGATTGTGTGAGTGATGAATGTAGTATGGAGTGTATGATTGTGTGAGTGATGAATGTAGTATGGAGTGTATGATTGTGTGAGTGATGAATTTAGTATGGAGTGTATGATTGTGTGAGTGATGAATGTAGTATGGAGTGTATGATTGTGTGAGTGATGAATGTAGTATGGAGTGTATGATTGTGTGAGTGATGAATGTAGTATGGAGTGTATGATTGTGTCAGTGATGAATGTAGTATGGAGTGTATGATTGTGTCAGTGATGAATGTAGTATGGAGTGTATGATTGTGTGAGTGATGAATGTAGTATGGAGTGTATGATTGTGTGAGTGATGAATGTAGTATGGAGTGTATGATTGTGTGAGTGATGAATGTAGTATGGAGTGTATGATTGTGTCAGTGATGAATGTAGTATGGAGTGTATGATTGTGTGAGTGATGAATGTAGTATGGAGTGTATGATTGTGTCAGTGATGAATGTAGTATGGAGTGTATGATTGTGTGAGTGATGAATGTAGTATGGAGTGTATGATTGTGTCAGTGATGAATGTAGTATGGAGTGTATGATTGTGTGAGTGATGAATGTAGTATGGAGTGTATGATTGTGTCAGTGATGAATGTAGTATGGAGTGTATGATTGTGTCAGTGATGAATGTAGTATGGAGTGTATGATTGTGTGAGTGATGAATGTAGTATGGAGTGTATGATTGTGTCAGTGATGAATGTAGTATGGAGTGTATGATTGTGTGAGTGATGAATGTAGTATGGAGTGTATGATTGTGTGAGTGATGAATGTAGTATGGAGTGTATGATTGTGTGAGTGATGAATGTAGTATGGAGTGTATGATTGTGTCAGTGATGAATGTAGTATGGAGTGTATGATTGTGTCAGTGATGAATGTAGTATGGAGTGTATGATTGTGTCAGTGATGAATGTAGTATGGAGTGTATGATTGTGTCAGTGATGAATGTAGTATGGAGTGTATGATTGTGTGAGTGATGAATGTAGTATGGAGTGTATGATTGTGTGAGTGATGAATGTAGTATGGAGTGTATGATTGTGTGAGTGATGAATGTAGTATGGAGTGTATGATTGTGTGAGTGATGAATGTAGTATGGAGTGTATGATTGTGTGAGTGATGAATGTAGTATGGAGTGTATGATTGTGTGAGTGATGAATGTAGTATGGAGTGTATGATTGTGTGAGTGATGAATGTAGTATGGAGTGTATGATTGTGTCAGTGATGAATGTAGTATGGAGTGTATGATTGTGTGAGTGATGAATGTAGTATGGAGTGTATGATTGTGTGAGTGATGAATGTAGTATGGAGTGTATGATTGTGTGAGTGATGAATTTAGTATGGAGTGTATGATTGTGTGAGTGATGAATGTAGTATGGAGTGTATGATTGTGTGAGTGATGAATGTAGTATGGAGTGTATGATTGTGTGAGTGATGAATGTAGTATGGAGTGTATGATTGTGTGAGTGATGAATGTAGTATGGAGTGTATGATTGTGTGAGTGATGAATGTAGTATGGAGTGTATGATTGTGTGAGTGATGAATGTAGTATGGAGTGTATGATTGTGTCAGTGATGAATGTAGTATGGAGTGTATGATTGTGTCAGTGATGAATGTAGTATGGAGTGTATGATTGTGTCAGTGATGAATGTAGTATGGAGTGTATGATTGTGTGAGTGATGAATGTAGTATGGAGTGTATGATTGTGTGAGTGATGAATGTAGTATGGAGTGTATGATTGTGTCAGTGATGAATGTAGTATGGAGTGTATGATTGTGTCAGTGATGAATGTAGTATGGAGTGTATGATTGTGTGAGTGATGAATGTAGTATGGAGTGTATGATTGTGTCAGTGATGAATGTAGTATGGAGTGTATGATTGTGTGAGTGATGAATGTAGTATGGAGTGTATGATTGTGTGAGTGATGAATGTAGTATGGAGTGTATGATTGTGTCAGTGATGAATGTAGTATGGAGTGTATGATTGTGTGAGTGATGAATGTAGTATGGAGTGTATGATTGTGTGAGTGATGAATGTAGTATGGAGTGTATGATTGTGTCAGTGATGAATGTAGTATGGAGTGTATGATTGTGTGAGTGATGAATGTAGTATGGAGTGTATGATTGTGTGAGTGATGAATGTAGTATGGAGTGTATGATTGTGTCAGTGATGAATGTAGTATGGAGTGTATGATTGTGTGAGTGATGAATGTAGTATGGAGTGTATGATTGTGTGAGTGATGAATGTAGTATGGAGTGTATGATTGTGTGAGTGATGAATGTAGTATGGAGTGTATGATTGTGTCAGTGATGAATGTAGTATGGAGTGTATGATTGTGTGAGTGATGAATGTAGTATGGAGTGTATGATTGTGTCAGTGATGAATGTAGTATGGAGTGTATGATTGTGTGAGTGATGAATGTAGTATGGAGTGTATGATTGTGTGAGTGATGAATGTAGTATGGAGTGTATGATTGTGTGAGTGATGAATGTAGTATGGAGTGTATGATTGTGTCAGTGATGAATGTAGTATGGAGTGTATGATTGTGTCAGTGATGAATGTAGTATGGAGTGTATGATTGTGTCAGTGATGAATGTAGTATGGAGTGTATGATTGTGTGAGTGATGAATGTAGTATGGAGTGTATGATTGTGTCAGTGATGAATGTAGTATGGAGTGTATGATTGTGTCAGTGATGAATGTAGTATGGAGTGTATGATTGTGTCAGTGATGAATGTAGTATGGAGTGTATGATTGTGTCAGTGATGAATGTAGTATGGAGTGTATGATTGTGTGAGTGATGAATGTAGTATGGAGTGTATGATTGTGTGAGTGATGAATGTAGTATGGAGTGTATGATTGTGTCAGTGATGAATGTAGTATGGAGTGTATGATTGTGTGAGTGATGAATGTAGTATGGAGTGTATGATTGTGTCAGTGATGAATGTAGTATGGAGTGTATGATTGTGTGAGTGATGAATGTAGTATGGAGTGTATGATTGTGTCAGTGATGAATGTAGTATGGAGTGTATGATTGTGTCAGTGATGAATGTAGTATGGAGTGTATGATTGTGTGAGTGATGAATGTAGTATGGAGTGTATGATTGTGTGAGTGATGAATGTAGTATGGAGTGTATGATTGTGTGAGTGATGAATGTAGTATGGAGTGTATGATTGTGTGAGTGATGAATGTAGTATGGAGTGTATGATTGTGTCAGTGATGAATGTAGTATGGAGTGTATGATTGTGTGAGTGATGAATGTAGTATGGAGTGTATGATTGTGTGAGTGATGAATGTAGTATGGAGTGTATGATTGTGTGAGTGATGAATGTAGTATGGAGTGTATGATTGTGTGAGTGATGAATGTAGTATGGAGTGTATGATTGTGTCAGTGATGAATGTAGTATGGAGTGTATGATTGTGTGAGTGATGAATGTAGTATGGAGTGTATGATTGTGTCAGTGATGAATGTAGTATGGAGTGTATGATTGTGTCAGTGATGAATGTAGTATGGAGTGTATGATTGTGTGAGTGATGAATGTAGTATGGAGTGTATGATTGTGTCAGTGATGAATGTAGTATGGAGTGTATGATTGTGTCAGTGATGAATGTAGTATGGAGTGTATGATTGTGTGAGTGATGAATGTAGTATGGAGTGTATGATTGTGTCAGTGATGAATGTAGTATGGAGTGTATGATTGTGTCAGTGATGAATGTAGTATGGAGTGTATGATTGTGTCAGTGATGAATGTAGTATGGAGTGTATGATTGTGTCAGTGATGAATGTAGTATGGAGTGTATGATTGTGTCAGTGATGAATGTAGTATGGAGTGTATGATTGTGTCAGTGATGAATGTAGTATGGAGTGTATGATTGTGTGAGTGATGAATGTAGTATGGAGTGTATGATTGTGTCAGTGATGAATGTAGTATGGAGTGTATGATTGTGTCAGTGATGAATGTAGTATGGAGTGTATGATTGTGTGAGTGATGAATGTAGTATGGAGTGTATGATTGTGTGAGTGATGAATGTAGTATGGAGTGTATGATTGTGTGAGTGATGAATGTAGTATGGAGTGTATGATTGTGTGAGTGATGAATGTAGTATGGAGTGTATGATTGTGTGAGTGATGAATGTAGTATGGAGTGTATGATTGTGTGAGTGATGAATGTAGTATGGAGTGTATGATTGTGTGAGTGATGAATGTAGTATGGAGTGTATGATTGTGTGAGTGATGAATGTAGTATGGAGTGTATGATTGTGTGAGTGATGAATGTAGTATGGAGTGTATGATTGTGTCAGTGATGAATGTAGTATGGAGTGTATGATTGTGTCAGTGATGAATGTAGTATGGAGTGTATGATTGTGTGAGTGATGAATGTAGTATGGAGTGTATGATTGTGTGAGTGATGAATGTAGTATGGAGTGTATGATTGTGTGAGTGATGAATGTAGTATGGAGTGTATGATTGTGTCAGTGATGAATGTAGTATGGAGTGTATGATTGTGTGAGTGATGAATGTAGTATGGAGTGTATGATTGTGTGAGTGATGAATGTAGTATGGAGTGTATGATTGTGTGAGTGATGAATGTAGTATGGAGTGTATGATTGTGTCAGTGATGAATGTAGTATGGAGTGTATGATTGTGTGAGTGATGAATGTAGTATGGAGTGTATGATTGTGTGAGTGATGAATGTAGTATGGAGTGTATGATTGTGTCAGTGATGAATGTAGTATGGAGTGTATGATTGTGTGAGTGATGAATGTAGTATGGAGTGTATGATTGTGTGAGTGATGAATGTAGTATGGAGTGTATGATTGTGTCAGTGATGAATGTAGTATGGAGTGTATGATTGTGTGAGTGATGAATGTAGTATGGAGTGTATGATTGTGTGAGTGATGAATGTAGTATGGAGTGTATGATTGTGTCAGTGATGAATGTAGTATGGAGTGTATGATTGTGTGAGTGATGAATGTAGTATGGAGTGTATGATTGTGTCAGTGATGAATGTAGTATGGAGTGTATGATTGTGTGAGTGATGAATGTAGTATGGAGTGTATGATTGTGTCAGTGATGAATGTAGTATGGAGTGTATGATTGTGTCAGTGATGAATGTAGTATGGAGTGTATGATTGTGTGAGTGATGAATGTAGTATGGAGTGTATGATTGTGTGAGTGATGAATGTAGTATGGAGTGTATGATTGTGTCAGTGATGAATGTAGTATGGAGTGTATGATTGTGTCAGTGATGAATGTAGTATGGAGTGTATGATTGTGTGAGTGATGAATGTAGTATGGAGTGTATGATTGTGTCAGTGATGAATGTAGTATGGAGTGTATGATTGTGTCAGTGATGAATGTAGTATGGAGTGTATGATTGTGTGAGTGATGAATGTAGTATGGAGTGTATGATTGTGTCAGTGATGAATGTAGTATGGAGTGTATGATTGTGTGAGTGAT
>CALYLW010000916.1:79895-169478 GCA_944989445.1 Ampullaceana balthica
GAATTTGGATTGACAGTGGCACCTGTTTGTGCCATTCTGAAATAACATCTATGACTTTCTTTACAGTAGTTTGTTTTAAAAAATAATTTTATTGGACCTTGTGTATCTGTGTTAATGAAGACCAAGGTAAATTGTCAAAAGGTCGTTACTGATACTAGTGATACTGGCACTAGTGATACTGGCACTAGTGATACTGGAACTAGTGATACTGGAACTAGTGATACTGGAACTAGTGATACTGGAACTAGTGATACTGGAACTAGTGATACTGGAACTAGTGATACTGGAACTAGTGATACTGGAACTAGTGATACTGGAACTAGTGATCGACTAGTGATACTGGAACTAGTGATACTGGAACTAGTGATACTGGAACTAGTGATACTGGAACTAGTGATACTGGCACTAGTGATACTGGAACTAGTGATACTGGCACTAGTGATACTGGCACTAGTGATACTGGAACTAGTGATACTGGAACTAGTGATACTGGAATTAGTGATACTGGCACTAGTGATACTGGCACTAGTGATACTTGAACTAGTGATACTGGAACTAGTGATACTGGAACTAGTGATACTTGAACTAGTGATACTGGCACTAGTGATACTGGAACTAGTGATACTGGAACTAGTGATACTGGAACTAGTGATACTGGAACTAGTGATACTGGAACTAATGATACTGGCACTAGTGATACTGGAACTAGTGATACTGGCACTAGTGATACTGGAACTAGTGATACTGGAACTAGTGATACTGGCACTAGTGATACTGGAACTAGTGATACTGGCACTAGTGATAGTGGCACGCACAAAGACTTGAATTTATTTAAAGACCAAAGTCGGATCAGAAGGAGACAGTACGACAAATATCACCAGTGACCAGGCTAGATGTGTTCTTTCAACCTCTGAGTGACCAGTTCTTCAACTACGTAGGTTCTTATCTTATCTAAAAGTCCACATTTCCTTAGTTAGTTTTCAACGACATTATTACGCTACGTCTGTCTCCGCTAATCGACAGAAATAAACAAACCCAAACCTCACCAAACCTCATCAAACATCGTTTCATATAATTTCATCACTTTTTTTTTAAAGTTAAATGTGACAAGTTTTTAACTTGAAGATGAAATTTAACCTCCTCTAATTTAAAGAATCGTGAAATTATTTCACTTGACACTGACAATAAACAAACAAACAAAAAACACTAAAATTCTGAGGACGCTTTTATAATTTATTTTCAAGTCTCCAACTGCAAAAATACATCATCAAATATTTTCTATTATATTACTAATTTATGTAACTGTAGTCAAACACATGAGTAAATGTCATGGGGCGGGGGGGGGGCACTATCGAATTCCATGCCGTATAACTTTAACAATGATATCAAGTAAAACAGATAACTTCTGCATTGCCGCCTCTCTCACTCACTGATTGCGCCACTTGTTTAAAAAAAAATAATTAAAAAAATTTAAAAAAACATCACTGACTCCAGTGGAACTTAATTTGATGGGGAGATAAGTCGATTCGGACAAACCAAAAGGGTTATCAATCAAAACATTTGAACTCAACGCAACTTATCTCTGCCAGAACGGTCAAACATTGCAAAACTCGACTTGGCGAAACCCGGTCTCTGATTGGATGAACTCTTCTCTCGTCCCGGCTTTATCGGCTCGTAAGGGGAAGTAATTTAATTTCACATAACATATTCAATAAACACTTTGGCGTCTGCTTTAATGATCTCGAGTGTCAAACGAGATTCAACGAGATTCTCTCCCCGTTTACTTTTCCCCCCTCCTTTCACTTCAGCTTGTCTTTAACTCCCCTCCCATCTCCGCCACTCCATAAATATATTTTCGCTCTCTCATTATGGCCCTCATCTCCCCTCTCTCCCGGCATGGATCCACCTTCACTTGTTGCTCTTCTCGCCGTTCCGAGATTTCGTCATGAAAAGCTCTAGGAGGGCCCTCCGCCCTTGTAGGACACACGCGAGTTCTGTGAAAATCTGGCCAAATGTTTCTCCTGATAAAAGTGCGCTGTTATGGAAACCTGTAGTCCAATTTCAGTATTCCAGTTTTTCAACAAAATAATTATTAAATTATATTCAAATTGATGAGATCAAGAATAAATTAACATATTTAAAGCCTGCCTGCCAAGATTTTAAAACAATTTTTTAGTCAACGATTATGTGAGTGTTTTGTACTGTTATTATTTCCAAATTGTTTCACGCAACGACAAGAGAACAATTATCCTTTCCTGTAACACCAACTGTATTAGAGGCAATGTTCCCTTTAATCCGTGCGGCTGCGCAGATATCTTAACCGACGCCGCGCAGCAGTTTAAAATCACAGCGGATCAAATTTTGATAAGGATAATATAATCTCCGTGTTTGTTGGATATAAAATTGTACACAGAGAATGGATGACGCCCAACTTTGAGCACGAGTTTGTTATTCTGCACTCGGACCAACGAACCTTGAGAGGAGAGCATTGGTTGGAAGGGATAGAACAAACTGAAATGAGCACTGGGATAAAGGGACTGACCTTCAGATGTGATGGTCCGGTTGAGAGAATCGCCTCTGTCACAGATGTGAGAAGTCGTCTGTGCTCACACCCAGGTTCCCCCCACCCCCACACACACACACACACACGCCGTGTTGTACTTAGTCACCCCTTGTCACACACACCTCGTGTTTCAACCTGGCAGTTGCCCGCAGGGCCGAGGCTGTTACGAGGTGAATAATGAGATGTCACCAGCAGACGATACTCTTTTACCATCTGGTCTTTTGTCTTTGATCATAGGAAACAAAGCCGACGTCACACAGGGATCGCGTATTTTACAAGAGTCGCACAAGGATCGTGTATTTTACAAGAGTCACACAAGGATCGTGTATTTTACAAGAGTCACACAATGATCGTGTATTTTACAAGAGTCACACAAGGATCGTGTATTTTACAAGAGTCACACAATGATCGTGTATTTTACAAGAGTCACACAAGGATCGTGTATTTTACAAGAGTCACACAAGGATCGTGTATTTTACAAGAGTCACACAAGGATCGTGTATTTTACAAGAGTCACACAAGGATCGTGTATTTTACAAGAGTCACACAAGGATCGTGTATTTTACAAGAGTCACACAAGGATCGTGTATTTTACAAGAGTCACAATTGAATGTAATATAAATGATGTTTTTGTTGACTCTCCTTGACCTAATTGTTCTCTAATGTTTCATCGCTTACTTTTTAATCTCACAATAATTTTAAGTTCTACTAATTTGATTTACTATCAGTATTGTGTTGTGGCAAGTTTATTTCTACAACATAATTTTATGTAAAGATTAATTTAAAGAATCTCCCACCCCCCCCCCTTTTACAATACCATCAGTGATAAAAATAGAAAAAAAATTATATGATCGTTTGATGATAATAAGAAACGAGTATCCCTTTTGAACACGGGAACTGACTCTTAACTTTAGCGTCACGTGGGTGTCTTCAAATATCATTTCACACATTCTGGACTCAGATCTTCTTCTCAAGAATCTAGAAAAAATATATATAAAGCTGTCAACATCCAATTTGTTTCATTATACCAATTGTATAAATGATAAGGTGATTGATTTATGCCTAAAGTTTCTCATCACAATTTGCTGTCGAAAATGTTACGTTCCCCCCACCCCACAGTGCCTCTCGGATATTAACATACATTGTGCAAAATGTTAAATTATATTAAGGAAACGTGAGCCACTATGCCCGCCCGTTAAAGAGATTTTTCCTTTGGTTAAAACTGATGTCGCGCTGTCAGTTATAGCTGTATCACTTTGTGATTCAAAGGAGTCGCACATTTGTAGGCGGATTCTCACACAATATTTGGGAGAACTCTTTGATCATAATAACCCTTCATGGCATTCCATCGTGGCTTAGATGGCATTCCATCGTGGCTTAGATGGCATTCCATCGTGGCTTAGATGGCATTCCATCGTGGGTTAGATGGCATTCCATCGTGACTTAGATGACATTCCATCGTGGCTTAGATGGCATTCCATCGTGTCTTAGATGGCATTCCCATCGTGACTTAGATGGCATTCCATCGTGACTTAGATGACATTCCATCGTAACTTAGATGGCATTCCATCGTGACTTAGATGACATTCCATCGTGACTTAGATGACATTCCATCGTGACTTAGATGACATTCCATCGTGACTTAGATGACATTCCATCGTGACTTAGATGACATTCCATCGTGACTTAGATGACATTCCATCGTGACTTAGATGACATTCCATCGTGACTTAGATGACATTCCATCGTGACTTAGGTGGCATTCCATCGTGACTTAGGTGGTACGTCATCAAACGTGACAACTTTTTGTTCCACGCCCAATATGTCTTGCGACTATTATTAGCGTAACTACTTTATTTCATCCAAGTCCATGCTACACCTGTGTGTTCATTAATGTTCACAATTATTTCTGCCACCGGCCCTTAAGGTGGGCAAACTTGAACATGTGTTGTAGATTATAATACAAGAAACATCCGGGTTATTTGATAAGGGTAGTTAATTCCAGAATGGAGGGGGGGGGGATAACTTGTTAACACGTAAAACGCTTTAGTGTGAAGGGTGTGTCAAACTTTGCTAATCAACCATTAAGAATTATTCCCCTTAAACCCCCCCCTCCCCCCATACCAAGACAGCACCTGAAAGTTGTTGCCACACGCAACCAAAGACACTTGACCCGAAATCAGTTTGAATATATATTTTTTTTTAAAACACACGGCAGTTTACAGTAGTTTGCACCTTATAAGATTGGCACACAATACACATTGGTGTGTAAAACAATTATTTTATTACTAGTGTATTTCTCGTCAAAAATGACGGAAGTTTTCAGATGAAATCTATTTATTTTGAAAAAATGCACTTTTTTAGGGCGCCTACGGCGCCCACCTTTTTCAAAAGCCCTACTAACGTGTCCTTGTTTGATAAATACGAAATATTTAACTTTCTGAAATGTACACAAAGTATTTATAATAGGGGTTGTAGGGCGCCTACGGCGCCCCCTTTGTTATTTGATTTTATAATTAACCATCATGAAATCCTCTTTTTACATTGATCCCTTTTCCAAAATTAAAATATGAGCTAAAACAATGACGTCATATAATATTTTTTTACAGCGCATCTTTGATTTGCACACCTTTCGATGCACACCTTGTATTAAATATAAGATAAAACAATGACGTCATATAATATATTACATTCCTTACATACATACATACATACATACATACATACATACATACATACATACATACAGACGACGGGAATTATGTATTTTGATTTTTTTAGTATTTTTTTTAATAATCAATTTCATTCTTTAAACTTACTGTAACAATCGTAAGGGGGATCAAGGGCGGAGCAAGACTTATTGCGCCCGGGAGTGTGGGGGTGGGTTCATTTTGACGCCCTTCCTCACCACCCCACCCCAGTAGACAAGTGAAACATGGACATAACCAGCCTACAATTGCATAACATGTTGTTTAAGTGATACCTTGTTCCGGAACAACCATTTTAACTAGACTAGAACCTGCAATTAACAACTTCGGTCCCAAAGATTTAAGTGATTGCTTGCTCCGGAACAATTATTTTAACTAGACATTGTTGGGAGTTGTTTAAACAGTGGGAGAACGAACTGAACCTCTCACAGGAGGTCTCCGACCCAAATAACAGTGGGAGAACCCCCGAACTGAACCTCTCACAGGAGGTCTCCGACCCAAATAACAGTGGGAGAACCCCCGAACTGAACCTCTCACAGGAGGTCTCCGACCCAAATGACAGTGGGAGAACCCCCGAACTGAACCTCTCACAGGAGGTCTCCGACCCAAATGACATGTGACAAGACTCGAAGAGATCCTGGGCCGAGGAGGGATAAAAGTCGCCGTGTCGTTACGAGATGATGGCCCTACTGTGGTGGCACCGTGTCGTTACGAGATGATGGCCCCTACTGTGGTGGCACCGTGTCGTTACGAGATGATGGCCCCACTGTGGTGGCACCGTTGTCGTTACGAGATGATGGCCCTACTGTGGTGGCACCGTGTCGTTACGAGATGATGGCCCCACTGTGGTGGCACCGTGTCGTTACGAGATGATGTCCCTACTGTGGTGGCACCGTGTCGTTACGAGATGATGGCCCCAACTGTGGTGGCACCGTGTCGTTACGAGATGATGGCCCCACTGTGGTGGCACCGTGTCGTTACGAGATGATGGCCAACTCTGGTGGCACCGTGTCGTTACGAGATGATGGCCCCACTGTGGTGGCACCGTGTCGTTACGAGATGATGGCCCCACTGTGGTGGCACCGTGTCGTTACGAGATTATGGTCCCAACTCTGGTGACACCGTGTCGTTACGAGATGATGGCCCCACTGTGGTGGCACCGTGTCGTTACGAGATGATGGCCCCACTGTGGTGGCACCGTGTCGTTACGAGATGATGTCCCTACTGTGGTGGCACCGTGTCGTTACGAGATGATGGCCCCACTGTGGTGGCACCGTGTCGTTACGAGATGATGGCCAAACTCTGGTGGCACCGTGTCGTTACGAGATGATGTCCCTACTGTGGTGGCACCGTGTCGTTACGAGATGATGTCCCTACTGTGGTGGCACCGTGTCGTTACGAGATGATGGCCCCGACTGTGGTGGCACCGTGTCGTTACGAGATGATGGCCCCACTGTGGTGGCACCGTTTCGTTACGAGATGATGGCCAAACTCTGGTGGCTCCGTGTCGTTACGAGATGATGGCCCCACTGTGGTGGCACCGTTTCGTTACGAGATGATGGCCCCACTGTGGTGGCACCGTGTCGTTACGAGATGATGGCCAAACTCTGGTGGCACCGTTTCGTTACGAGATGATGGCCAAACTCTGGTGGCACCGTGTCGTTACGAGATGATGGCCAAACTCTGGTGGCACCGTGTCGTTACGAGATGATGGCCAAACTCTGGTGGCACCGTGTCGTTACGAGATGATGGCCAAACTCTGGTGGCACCGTGTCGTTACGAGATGATGGCCAAACTCTGGTGGCACCGTGTCGTTACGAGATGATGGCCAAACTCTGGTGGCACCGTGTCGTTACGAGATGATGGCCAAACTCTGGTGGCACCGTGTCGTTACGAGATGATGGCCAAACTCTGGTGGCACCGTGTCGTTACGAGATGATGGCCCCACTGTGGTGGCACCGTGTCATTACGAGATGATGGCCCCACTGTGGTGGCACCGTGTCGTTACGAGATGATGGCCCCACTGTGGTGGCACCGTGTCGTTACGAGATGATGGCCCCACTGTGGTGGCACCGTGTCGTTACGAGATGATGGCCCCACTGTGGTGGCACCGTGTCGTTACGAGATGATGGCCCCACTGTGGTGGCACCGTGTCGTTACGAGATGATGGCCCCACTGTGGTGGCACCGTGTCGTTACGAGATGATGGCAAAACTCTGGTGGCACCGTGTCGTTACGAGATGATGGCCCCACTGTGGTGGCACCGTGTCGTTACGAGATGATGGCCCCACTGTGGTGGCACCGTGTCGTTACGAGATGATGGCCCCACTGTGGTGGCACCGTGTCGTTACGAGATGATGGCCCCACTGTGGTGGCACCGTGTCGTTACGAGATGATGGCCCCACTGTGGTGGCACCGTTTCGTTACGAGATGATGGCCAAACTCTGGTGGCTCCGTGTCGTTACGAGATGATGGCCCCACTGTGGTGGCACCGTTTCGTTACGAGATGATGGCCCCACTGTGGTGGCACCGTGTCGTTACGAGATGATGGCCAAACTCTGGTGGCACCGTTTCGTTACGAGATGATGGCCAAACTCTGGTGGCACCGTGTCGTTACGAGATGATGGCCAAACTCTGGTGGCACCGTGTCGTTACGAGATGATGGCCAAACTCTGGTGGCACCGTGTCGTTACGAGATGATGGCCAAACTCTGGTGGCACCGTGTCGTTACGAGATGATGGCCAAACTCTGGTGGCACCGTGTCGTTACGAGATGATGGCCAAACTCTGGTGGCACCGTGTCGTTACGAGATGATGGCCAAACTCTGGTGGCACCGTGTCGTTACGAGATGATGGCCAAACTCTGGTGGCACCGTGTCGTTACGAGATGATGGCCCCACTGTGGTGGCACCGTGTCGTTACGAGATGATGGCCCCACTGTGATGGCACCGTGTCGTTACGAGATGATGGCCCCACTGTGGTGGCACCGTGTCGTTACGAGATGATGGCCCCACTGTGGTGGCACCGTGTCGTTACGAGATGATGGCCCCACTGTGGTGGCACCGTGTCGTTACGAGATGATGGCCCCACTGTGGTGGCACCGTGTCGTTACGAGCTGATGGCCAAACTCTGGTGGCACCGTGTCGTTACGAGATGATAGCCAAACTCTGGTGGCACCGTGTCGTTACGAGATGATGGCCCCACTGTGGTGGCACCGTGTCGTTACGAGATGATGGCCCCACTGTGGTGGCACCGTGTCGTTACGAGATGATGGCCCCACTGTGGTGGCACCGTGTCGTTACGAGATGATGGCCCCACTGTGGTGGCACCGTGTCGTTACGAGATGATGGCCCCACTGTGGTGGCACCGTGTCGTTACGAGATGATGGCCCCACTGTGGTGGCACCGTGTCGTTACGAGATGATGGCCCCACTGTGGTGGCACCGTGTCGTTACGAGATGATGGCCCAAACTCTGGTGACACCGTGTCGTTACGAGATGATGGCCCAAACGTGGTGTCACCGTGTCGTTACGAGATGATGGCCACACTGTGGTGGCACCGTGTCGTTACGAGATGATGGCCCCACTGTGGTGGCACCGTGTCGTTACGAGATGATGGCCAAACTGTGGTGGCACCGTGTCGTTACGAGATGATGGCCCCACTGTGGTGGCACCGTGTCGTTACGAGATGATGGCCCCACTGTGGTGGCACCGTGTCGTTACGAGATGATGGCCCCACTGTGGTGGCACCGTGTCGTTACGAGATGATGGCCCTACTGTGGTGTCCTTTAAGACGGTCTCATATTTGGGGGACAATTGAGTCAACTGAGGTATTTGGGGGAGGGGGGATTGGGCATGGGCTTAGAGATGTTACGGAATGAGATTAAAATTTGAAAAAGTTACAGGAGTTGGAAGGTTACAATTATTGTAAGGTCTGTGAAGTTATAGTGTAATAATTATGTTGTTACTAGCTGACCTGCGGCGTAGCATACGCCGCTAATGATTTAGTGACGGGTGAAGACTTCCTGAAAGACACAGTTGTCAAAATGGGGTGGATTTGGGCAAACGACTGTGAGTGAATGAAAAGAAGGAACTCTGGAGAGACCCGCGGCGTAGCATGCGCCGCAGACTTGCTCATCATAGACAGTGCAAAGAACGGTTGGGGGTGAGAGTACAGACACAAAAAGCAGCACTAAGTAAATAAAAAATAGCGATTACACGTAAAGACATGCACACTGAGGTTGTTGTTACCCGCCTCCCGTTTATTAACCGACGTTCACTCGCGTTGCTTTGATTTCTTCGTGCTGTAGTTTGTGTCCGTTCTTTCTCCACTTTCTTTGCACTCTCCATGAGCAAGTCTACGACGTAGACTACGCCGCGGGGCGTCTAGTTTCATAATAAGTGTAAATCCTCAAATCCTATTTTTACATCGTTCCCTTTTCAAATATTAAAATATTAGCCTAAAACAATGACGTCATATAATATTTGTACACAAAATCGATCGCAGCGCCACCTAACAGCATTATTCCATACATACATACATACATACATACAGATGACGGGAATTATGTTTATTGATAATCTAAGAAACAAAAGTAAAAGATAGGGGTATATGGAAATAACAAAATAATTAAAGTCCTTAAAATTTTTTCCTAAACCGCTAGAGGAAAACTTCAAATTGTGGCAGCATGTTGGGGGCACTGGTAGAGTCATGTTGGAGGCACTGGTAGAGTCATGTTGGTGGCACTGGTAGAGTCATGTTGGAGGCACTGGTAGAGTCATGTTGGTGGCACTGGTAGAGTCATGTTGGAGGCACTGGTAGAGTCATGTTGGAGGCACTGGTAGAGTCATGTTGGAGGCACTGGTAGAGTCATGTTGGAGGCACTGGTAGAGTCATGTTGGTGGCACTGGTAGAGTCATGTTGGAGGCACTGGTAGAGTACATGTTGGAGGCACTGGTAGAGTCATGTTGGTGGCACTGGTAGAGTCATGTTGGAGGCACTGGTAGAGTCATGTTGGAGGCACTGGTAGAGTCATGTTGGAGGCACTGGTAGAGTCATGTTGGAGGCACTGGTAGAGTCAACACAGAAAGTACGAGGTCGATTATTGTAGCACGCTCTCCCGCTCTTTCCGAGACAGCAACGAGAGCCTGATAATTAATTCTGACTCAAAACAGCCTGTAAACAGTCCAGGAACTGCTCATCTTTCCCAAAGATAACCAGGAACTGGAAGAAGTTCCGAAAGGACAAGCTGAGGATACAAACCACTGGACTCATTCGTGTCCAATGCCAACTCCCTTCCAATATCCAGTTCCTGATAATCTTGTCGTGTATCCCGCGTGATCAGGGAGTAATCATTAACTACAACAGAAATAAATCGGTATCTTCTCTATAAATACAAAGAAATCGAATGATCTATTTATAGATCGTGGGGTCTTCACGATTTAGAAGAAATACAGCGGTTAATTTTTTTATTTTTTTTTATTTTTAAGTAACAGTAGTATACTCACATTGAATATACACAAGTGAGCCCAATTATTTTTACAGATTAAGGTAATCAGCGGTTGGGTAGCGAAGTCAATAGTGCGCTCGCCTCACAAGCTGAGGGGCGTGGGATCGAGTCCCACGTTAAGGCCACAATAAAAGATGTTGAAAGACTATCGCTAAAAAGTCCTCCGCTGACCAGGAGAGGAGATGGGCGCCGCCAAAGGTCTACCAAGCCCCCGAGAAATTTCTAATGGAAACATTAGATCCCCCTTACGACCACGAATCAGTGGTGTACTTTATTTGGAAAGAAAACCACTTACAAAAGATAATTGACTAACTATCATGGGCAAAAGAGCGTTGGTGGAAAAAATCGTGAGCACAGAGCGGACACAAGTCCAAACATCTGAGAGTGGAAATCCAGCTTTCAGCCGCACAAAGTCTTACAACAACTTTATTTACGGGAACTGTGGGTCGCGGTGGAATATATTTACATACATGTTTAGCAAATATCTCTTCGTGTGATGGTTAACATGGCAGATAAGACGCGGGCGAATCAGTGTCATTCTCGTTACAAGAGCAGGATGGAAAAATCATCTTGCAAAATAAAAATAAAAATCTAAATAGGGAGGAACAAATAAAAATGTCTCCTCTTTGTTTAAGGAATATGGATTAGTTGGGTTCTTTCCCCCTGGAACCTGCCTAACTACTCTCCCCTTCATTATTCATTCGTTCCAATCAAGGGCAGGTAATATTGTTTTTAAAAAATGAACCGAGTTAGTTGAGAATGTCCGATCGGAGTAAAACAAAGAATTTGAAATATCAGATTTAATATGGACAGTCAAAGAAGGTTTTTGGTTCAACAGCTCATAGAGTTCAGTAATGGTGCACTAGGGTTTAGTGTGCTAGGGCATAGTGCGCCAGGGCATAGAGCTCAATAATAGTGAGCCAGGGCATAGTGCGCTAGGGCAAAGTGTACCAAGGCATATTGCGCTAGGGCATAGTGTATCAAGGCATAGTGGGCTTGGGCATAGTGTATCAAGGCATAGTGCGCTAGGGCATAGTGTACCAAGGCATAGTGCACTAAGGAATAGGGTTAGTGTGAATGGACGTAGTGTTTAATTACAGTAGACAGATTTATTACATCAGAACATTGAGCACCTCGGAGCAAAGTGAAATATAGGTATTGATAGCAAGGAAAAGTGACCAAATCGCGGAGGGTAGCAAAAAAAATTGCGCCACGGTTTATATCACCAGGAAGTGGTAAAATATTTGGTTAAAATAATCATCGGCCAATCAAACTCTCCACTTACAGAGATCGTAAAAGAGAAGATAAAAACAATGACAGTAGATTTACACTTATACCACAAGAAATCATTGCCGCTAATTTTGTTGGCAGCGGATTGGATGCGGTACTCAGGCTCAAGGCACGCGCCAATATCTGATTTCTTCTTTTTTTTTAATTTTTATTTTATTTTAATATTAATGAACATTTGCGCACCGTTTTTTGGTGTTTGATGTGTAAGACTTTAAGACTGGAAGCATCAGCAAACGACTACAAAGCGGCGACTCCTACACAGTCGTACACGGGTTGAAATGAAACTCTAACGACGGTTGACAAAATAAAACCATGGCAGGAGAAAGGCAGATGACAAGGAGCGCTCCACGCCTGGGACTCGTTTTTTAGGCGGTGGAAGATTAATGCCTGGAAATAGGATTGGGGGGGAGTGGTGGTTGTAAATTATTTTATTGTGTTTTTTTTATTTAAAAAAGTTTTTATTTGTGTTGCTTAAGAAGACACTCGCTGCTAGAACACGAACACGGCAAAGTTGAGTAAAATGGAAAGAGAGAGAGACAGAGAGAGGGGGGGAGAGAGAGAGAGGGAGAACGGGAGCTTTAACAAGACAAGATGATTTTAGGCATTTATGACAAGAGCGGAAATTTAAGGGTTTCGATTTAGAAAATGGCTGGAGTCGAAAAAAGAGAGAATTGTGTGTGTGTGTTTGGGGGGGGGTTGTAACTGGGGTTCTTATTGGAGGGTAATAAAACAAAACTTGTCATGGTGACAAAAATGGATTTGATGAATCAGATATTTGGAAATGCTCAATTAATGTGACTATTGTCCTGTAATGTGAATGTTGTCATGTAATGTAACTGTTGTCTTGTAATTTGACTGTTGTCCTGTAATTTGTCCGTAGTCCTGTAATTTGACTGTAGTCCTGTATAGATATCAGCTATTGTTTCGTTAGCATCAGTAGTTTTTCACTAACCAGATTAAAATGCTTGTTCAGTTGGATAAAACATATTTTGAAGAATCGGTTGGTTCGACTATGTGGCGGACTTATATACAACATATCCTATACAATACCTATGCAGTATCCTACATGAGTAATCTCTTATACATTACCTATGCAGTATCCTACATGAGTAATCTCTTATACATTACCTATGCAGTATCCTACATGAGTAATCTCTTATACATTACCTATGCAGTATCCTACATGAGTAATCTCTTATACATTACCTATGCAGTATCCTACATGAGTAATCTCTTATACATTACCTATGCAGTATCCTACATGAGTAATCTCTTATACATTACCTATGCAGTATCCTACATGAGTAATCTCTTATACATTACGGATATAAAACAAGAAGCCGGATTCAAGCCTTATGGAGGAAGTAGTAATGCGTAATGTCTCGAATAGAAAAGAGTCAAAAATAGATTATAACACCTCGACAATAACAAAACTGCAATGTCCATTACAACTTTAAATAATTACAAAACTGCAATGTGCAATGTGCAATGTCCAATGTGCAATGTGCAATGTCCAATACAACTTAAAATAATTACAAAACTGCAATGTGCAATGTCCAATGTGCAATGTGCAATGTCCAATACAACTTAAAATCATAACATTCATGGGATTCTTCTGCCTTTGCTGGTTTATTCTTCCGAATTTATAAACATGAGTTTGTTTCTTTGTTTGTTTTGTTGTTGTTGTTTTTTTTAAATCTCAGATTTACATCTATACATTAGCATAAAAGCAAGATTTGCATAGTAGACGTATTACAATTTCATTAAACTCTTTCTTACTTCCTAATTCCTTTATTTTTCTCACTCTTGTCTCTCCTTTTCAAAATAACTCAATTTTCCCCTAACAAGATTTGCAATAAAATATTTTTGTTTAAAAACGACTTGGGACGAACACAACGCCTATCTGGCAGAAATGTTTTTGCCAGATTTCTCTCTCAATGTGGGGATGGTGATTTCATTAATCAAAATTTAATTTTTCCTCTTTTTTTTCTCTTCTTCTTTTCTTGGTTCTCGGCGTCTTGTTAACCACATCAAGGTCAGGGTCACCCGAATTATTAGAAAGCTTCTTGACTTTATCAATATGGATCCACTACCAGACTTAAGAATTAAACAATCTCTACATGACTTTAGCACTATACAATCTCTACCTGACTCTAGCACTAAACAATCTCTACCTGACTTTAGCACTAAACAATCTCTACATGACTTAAGCACTAAACAATCTCTACATGACTTTAGCACTAAACAATCTCTACCTGACTTTAGCACTAAACAATCTCTACATGACTTTAGCACTAAACAATCTCTACCTGACTTTAGCACTAAACAATCTCTACCTGACTTTAGCATTAAACAATCTCTACCTGACTTTAGCACTAAACAATCTCTACCTGACTTTAGCACTAAACAATCTCTACCTGACTTTAGCACTAAACAATCTCTACCTGACTTTAGCACTAAACAATCTCAACCTGACTTTAGCACTAAACAATCTCAACCTGACTTTAGCACTAAACAATCTCTACCTGACTTTAGCACTAAACAATCTCTACCTGACTTTAGCACTAAACAATCTCTACCTGACTTTAGCACTAAACAATCTCTACCTGACTTTAGCACTAAACAATCTCTACCTGACTTTAGCACTAAACAATCTCTACCTGACTTTAGCACTAAATAATCTCTACATGACTTTAGCACTAAACAATCTCTACCTGACTTTAGCACTAAACAATCTCTACATGACTTTAGCACTAAACAATCTCTACATGACTCTAGCACTAAACAATCTCTACCTGACTCTAGCACTAAACAATCTCTACATGACTCTAGCACTAAACAATCTCTACCAGACTTAAGAATTAAACAATCTCTACCTGACTTTAGCACTAAGCAATCTCTACCTGACTTTAGCACTAAGCAATCTCTACATGACTTTAGCACTAAACAATCTCTACATGACTTAAGCACTAAACAATCTCTACCTGACTTTAGCACTAAGCAATCTCTACATGACTTTAGCACTAAACAATCTCTACCTGACTCTAGCACTAAACAATCTCTACCTGACTTTAGCACTAAACAATCTCTACATGACTTTAGCACTAAGCAATCTCTACGTGATTTGAGCATGTAACAATCTCTTCTTGACTATAACCGAAAGTGGAATGTACCAAAAACAAATATCTTATCTGTTACGGACGCTCCATCTATACAGACGATTATTGCGTCCTACCTTTATCTATGGTATGACCATATGTATGACCATATATTACCAGTTAAATATGTCCATTAAGTGAAATGTACCACACAAAAAAATGTGACAATAAAGTGGAATGTACCACAAAACAAATGTGACCATAAAGTGGAATGTACCACAAAACAAATGTGACCATAAAGTGGAATGTACCACAAAACAAATGTGACCATAAAGTGGAATGTACCACACACAAAATGTGACCATAAAGTGGAATATACCACAAAACAAATGTGACCATAAGTGGAATGTACCACACATAAAATGTGACCATAAAGTGGAACGTACCACACACAAAATGTGACCATAAAATGTAATGTAATGTAATGTTTCACTCTGTCCGCAGCTCGACTTGACGGCGTGAAGACGTACATGGCACTTCGACGTGTGCCGCTCAAGCTGCAGGACCGCGTCATCAAATGGTTCGACTATCTTTGGATGTGCAACAAGTCGGCGGACGAGGAGAAATCGCTGAGTCTTCTCCCGGACAAGCTGAAGGTACGTGCCCACCAGACGTGTCCAACCCAGCCGGTCAACCGGGTCAACCGAAACTCAAACGTAATGCCGGGGGAGGGTGGAAGAGGGGGGGTATCGAACAGGACAGATATTCAATATTTTTGAGAATAAAATCTTTTGCTTGACTTGTTAAATAATGACCTGCTTCACTCCCATCCCAGGCAGAGATAGCCATTCACGTCCACTTGGACACGCTGAAGAGAGTGGAGATCTTCCAGGCCACAGAGGCGGGTTTCCTGTGCGAGCTTGTCCTCAGACTGAGGCCCGTGCTCTTCTCGCCCGGAGACTACATCTGTAGGAAAGGTGGGTGGCGGTTTGTATCTTTAAGTATTAAAATACGTGATGATGTTTGGCTAAATGAAAAATTACACGCGGTACATATCAACTGACTGCGCGCATTTGTGGAGAATGATGGAAACACTGTCATCTCAGCCCCATGACATTTGAGAGGAGTTGGAATTTTTAATTTTTTTAAAAATTGCATTCAGCAGACACATTTGTTTACATACAAAAGACAAAAATCTTTTCATCGTAATGTGTTCTTGTTTCACGTTCAATAAAGATTAATATTTAAATTTTGTAGAATGTTCCTACAATATGAATGATATAAATTTAGAGGGTTTTTTGTTTTTTTGTTTGTTGATTTTTTAATTATTTTTTTGCACAACGGAAATACATGATCTGCTTTTTTTCGTTCTCGTATTTCTTTTTCTGTTATTGTCTGGTTCTGATAATTTGTTTTCCTCGTTGATGCCTGCCTCTGATAGTTTTGTTGCTTACCCTTGATGTCTGCCTCTGATTGTCTTATTGTTGCCTTGATGTCTGCTTCTGATAGTTTTGCTGTTTAGCCTTGATGTCTGCCTCTGATTGTCTTATTTTTGCCTTGATGTCTGCCTCTGATAGTTTTATTGCTTACCCGTGATGTCTGCCTCTGATTGTCTTATTGCTACCTTGATGTCTGCCTCTGATCGTCTTGTTGTTACCTTGATGTCTGCCTATGATATGTTTGTTTCATTTCCCACTAAAATGTTTTCTATCAGTTGTCTGTGCCGAGAAACTGCAAATGTTAAAACCAGAGGACTTTCTATCAGTTGTCTGTGCCGAGAAACTGCAAATGTTAAAACCAGAGGACTTTCTATCAGTTGTCTGTGCCGAGAAACTGCAAATGTTAAAACCAGAGGACTTTCTATCAGTTGTCTGTGCCGAGAAACTGCAAATGTTAAAACCAGAGGACTTTCTATCAGTTGTCTGTGCCGAGAAACTGCAAATGTTAAAACCAGAGGACTTTCTATCAGTTGTCTGTGCCGAGAAACTGCAAATGTTAAAACCAGAGGACTTTCTATCAGTTGTCTGTGCCGAGAAACTGCAAATGTTAAAACCAGAGGACTTTCTATCAGTTGTCTGTGCCGAGAAACTGCAAATGTTAAAACCAGAGGACTTTCTATCAGTTGTCTGTGCCGAGAAACTGCAAATGTTAAAACCAGAGGACTTTCTATCAGTTGTCTGTGCCGAGAAACTGCAAATGTTAAAACCAGAGGACTTTCTATCAGTTGTCTGTGCCGAGAAACTGCAAATGTTAAAACCAGAGGACTTTCTATCAGTTGTCTGTGCCGAGAAACTGCAAATGTTAAAACAGAATTTCTATCAGTTGTCTTGCCAGATAAACTGCAGTATCACGCTTTCTATCAGTTGTCTGTGACGAGAAACTGCAAATGTTAAAACCAGAGGACTTTCTATCAGTTGTCTGTGCCGAGAAACTGCAAATGTTAAAACCAGAGGACTTTCTATCAGTTGTCTGTGCCGAGAAACTGCAAATGTTAAAACCAGAGGACTTTCTATCAGTTGTCTGTGCCGAGAAACTGCAAATGTTAAAACCAGAGGACTTTCTATCAGTTGTCTGCAGGAAATAGAATTATAAGTTAAAACCAGAGGACCTGATTAAAACAACTTAACTTCATTTAAGAATGAAATTGTTTCTGATAAATTTATTCAATTGCCAAGATTTAAGTGAGTATCACGCTGTTACCCAATCAATTTCTGTAACATTAAAAGAAAAGGAAAACTGTCCAAAACAATTCACTTGAAGTGTCCAAGAACGTTGGGTTATTGAAATAATATCAACTCTAGAATAGCTGTGAGATGAGCAAATCTTAACACAAATCTTAATTTGTGATATAAATTGAATGACGCGGTTGGTGTATAAAGCTATGCGATTAATGTGAATAATTATGTTAACAATTATAAAATAAATGTCTTTACATTTAAATGTGGACAGTGTCTCAAGCTACCACCCCCCACCCACTGACCCCCACCCACTGACCCCCACCCACTGACCCCCCACCCACGACCCCCTTCCAGTACTATTTGATAGCAATGTGAAATTCCCTTTGTTTGTTTGTGTGTGTGTGTGTTCCGTTATTTTTTATTTTTTAAACGCTGGCACACGACTGATGGGGGAAAAAAACATGTCTGTATGTTCGTGATTATAGAGCAATGGAATTTAACATTGGCCATCTTCAACTGTGGACACACTTCCACGCGTACCTTTATTTAATCGTGAGGCATTTCCGAGTGTTCGATTCTGCAATAGTTGGGGCATTTCCACATGTGCCCCCCTCCAATCATGGGGCACTTTCACGCGTGCCCCTCTCCAATCATGTGGCGCTTTCACGTGTGCCCCTCTCCAATCATGGTGTACTTCCACATGTGCCCCTCTCCAATCATGGTGCACTTTCACATTTGCCCCTCTCCAATCATGGTGCACTTTGACATGTGCCCCTCTCCAATCATGGTGCACTTTGACATGTGCCCCTCTCCAATCATGGTGCACTTTGACATGTGCCCCTCTCCAATCATGGTGCACTTCTACTTGAGCCCCTCTCCAATCATGGCACACTTCCACTTGAGCCCCTCTCCAATCATAGTGCACTCTCACGAGTTCCTGTTTTTATCTGTGGAGCGGTGGCTGGCGAAGCCTTCTCCAATTGTCTTCTGTATAAAAATGACGCCATGACAATAAATGGATCATCAACTTGAATGGATAGCGAAATACTGGAAGAATAATTCAAATTAACTTTTTTTTTCATTTTTCTATTTCTACGTTGTTATTTTTTTTTAAATATTTTTATGAACAGAAATGATGTTCTTTTATTTTCTGATTTGAAAGTTCCTCAAAGGAGGCGAATTGAATTTTGGTAAAAAATAAAGGTTATTTCCGGTTGCCGTATGAAGCACTGGATAGTTGCCCCTGTCGGACGAGATACGGAAATCTTTCAATATTTTTTTATCCACCTTCCGTTACATCCGGGGCTGTTAGTGTCCACTTAATGAGATGCCTAATAAACCCAAATTGAATTTGCACACCAATTAAAAGATTTATTTGGGGGGGGGGTGATATTTGTTCTGTAGTAAAGAATAAGATGAATCATTATAGGTCTGCCCGAAACAGTTTGTAAAAAGGAATGACTAATTTGTTTAATAGATTCCAAATTTTAAATTTATTATTCCTTTGTTATGTTTGATATTTTTAACATGATAGATTGAGTATGCTTTATTTTTCTTTAACTATCCAGGCTATTCTGAAAATTTTCTTAGTCTTAGACAGGTTTTTATTTAACATAATTAATCTAAATTTCACGATCGTGCCGTTTTTTCAATGGACTTAAAATGATAATAAAAATAATTTGGAACTAATATAGCGCAGTACTCCGCAGGTGGCCTAACCGAGATTTACATAAAAATTATACTAACTGATAAATTTATAAATGCATTCAGTTTAAAACATTCATATACTGATTACAAAAAACATATCCTATATAATAAAAGGCTATGTTCCGTGCGGTCGTCGATAGCGATTGGTCCCTCAAACACATATGACTCCTACATCCTATATAATAATCCTTTATATCCTATATAATATAATAAAGGGCTATGTTCCGTGCGGTCATCGATAGCGATTGGTCCCTCAAACACATATGTCTCCTACATCCTATATAATAATCCTTTATATCCTATATAATATAATAAAAGGCTATGTTCCGTGCGGTCATCGATAGCGATTGGTCCCTCAAACACATATGACTCCTATAGCTAATCACATTGAACACGTTTACGCGGACGTTCAAAACGAGCTATTTTTGGTGCAGTATTTCTTCCAAGACTTCATTTTGAGTTATGCGCGTTGGGATTTATAGTCAAAAGCTCCGTTTTTACGAGTTATTTATTTTAACTATAATGAATGGTATTTTTGACGTGATCCACATGTATGCCGGTCGAGACGGCTGCTGGAGGGCAGTTACAACATGCCACCGAATGGTGGCGGAACGTGCTTGGGCGGGCTTTGTTGCTCGTAATGACATAATGGTGCATATAAACTACTTTTATCAGTCAGAGTAATGTTGGATTCATCTAAATTATAACAATCCTCTCCCCCCCCCTTCCAAATGACGTCTTCGTTGATCGTCTGCGTCCTAAATTCCACAGCCGGATACTTGGGTAACCGATACTTCAATCATCCAGTTTTCATCTTCTCTCACTAGTCGTGGAGTCTGCACGAGCCACTCAGCCTCTTTGTGACGTGTGTCAGCAACACTTAATCTAATGAGCACTCGCCCCACCATTACATTCCCCCCTCCCTCGCCGGCAGGTCGTCAAGGATGTGGCAGTGGCCATAGAAGCGAGTGGTGTTTACATACAGCTCACAGCTTCGCGCGGACTAACGGCAGTTGGAGTGTGATCACGTGATGGCTTGTCAGTGTCATGTGTTTGGATCAGCTCCCTTGGAAGACATTTTACTTTCTTACTGGAGTAGATTAGAGACCACGGTGGTCGAGTGGCATGCGCGCTAGAACCGATGGTCACGGGTTCGAATCCATGTGAAGGCAAGGATTTGTTCCATGGGGCCTAGTGCGTCCCTGAGTCCACCCAGCTCCGAATGGGTACCCAACACTAGTTAGGGAAATAAAGGCGGCTGGGCAACGCGTGGAACCCTCATAGCCGTGGCCTGTGAACGCTGCATCACTTGCCAACAGATCGGCATGGTCTGTGGACGCATTAATCTTCTGTATGGATGGAGCGTCTGTATAGATAAGACAAGATAAAAGACCCGTGTCGTTATAAACTGTCACCCAAAGGAGACATGAAATGTACAGCGGCTGGTCTAAGACACTATGCAGATATGGAGCTGACAGCAATTTGTGTAAGACAAAATTGAAACAAGACATTTTCAGCAGTTTGTTTTAAGACGGAAACTTGTGCGCATATCTGAAATGTAAAATCAGGAAACAATAATTTTATTCAACATCCACAATGAAACCATTGGTCATCACACAGAGAGAGACACAAACACACACACATACACACAGACACACGCATAGAGAGGGAGAGAGAGACATACACACAGACACACACACAAATTTAACATTAGCATTCGATCAGTTTGGCCGAATTTGTTTCCTTCTAGGAAATAATTTATTTATTCTTGCTAAATATTTTTTAAAAACGACAATAGTTTTGTTTTTTTGTGTAAGCTTTACTTTCGTGACTCAAATAAGAAAGTATGCGTAATATACATTCCCAGTTTGCCTACCACATCTTCAAACCTATGAGACAATGCGATTCATTGTCAACCACACGCATCGGCAAACAGTGAAGTAAACCACTAACTCACCGGCCCTTAACGTCACCCACCGGCCATCACACCACTAACACCTCGACCAGATTAAACGACGCCAAGAGACGTAGCCATGGCAACGGCGCCATGATGTGACGTCACCGGCACGACACAGGGGAGACAAATGCTGAGATGAACGCTCTGGATAAGAAGAAATCACTGGCTTCTCTCCCCTCGGGAATCTGGCGGCAAAGATACCAGAGATGCGGTCCCGCATAATGGAATTCAAGCTGAAGACGTTACTTTGGGTTTATTATACGGCTATGATATTATACGGCTATGATATTATACGGCTATGATATTATACGGCTATGATATTATACGGCTATGATATTATACGGCTATGATATTATACGGCTATGATATTATACGGCTATCATATTATACGGCTATCATATTATACGGCTATCATATTTATTATACGACTATGATATCATAAGCTATGACATCATACGGCTATGATATTATATGGCTACGATATTATACGGCTATGATAGGATATTATATACGAGACTACGCTAAGTATTATACGGCTATGATATTATACGGCTATGTATATGGCTATATTTAAGGTATATTATGCTTTATAACGGCTATGATTATGCATGATATTTATACTGGCTATGATATTATACGGCTATGATATTATACGGCTATGATATATGATATTATACGGCTATGATATTATACGGCTATGATATACGTATATTATACGGCTACTTATCGTTATATTATACGGCTATGATATTATACGGCTATGATATTTATATCGGCATATCATAGCTATGACATACGCTATGATATTATACGGCTATGATATTATATACGCTATGATATCATCGGCTAGATTATACGGCTATGATATGCTATATTATGGCTATGATATTTTATATGGCTATGATATTATACGCTATGATATTTATTATACAGCTATGATAGTATATGGCTATGATATTTATTATACAGCTATGATATTATATGTAGTATATGGCTATGATATTTATTATACAGCTATGATAGTATATGGCTATGATATTATATGGCTATGATATTATACGGCTATGATAGTATACGGCTATGATATTATACGGCTATGATATTATACGGCTATGATATTATACGGCTATGATATTATACGGCTATGATATTATACGGCTATCAACGTTTGTTTTCTGTGGATCCAAACAAACATCTGGTGACATCAATACATTTCACTTTTAAGACCTTTTAAACTTGAACACATACTTGAGTGAGTGGACGAGGCTTATCTAGAAGGGGAGCATATTGTCATGCTTGTAAATAAATCATCATCATCATCATCGCCTATCGTCCCATCTGGGCCATAGGCCACAAACAAAGGCTCTCCAAGCATGTGCCAATCTCTCTATCTGCCCCCCAGCTGTGCCCGCTCATTTTGGTGCTCAGTACCCTTCTCCAGATCATTTTGGGACGACCTCTTTTCCTCTTGCCTTGTGGGTTTTGCAAGTGAGGGCTTGTCTCACAATGCTGGATGTAGGTTTTCTGAGAGTGTCTCCAATCCATGGCATCTCCATCTGCGCTGGCGTATTAGCTCTTCCACTGGCTCTTGTTGTGTGCGTTGCCAGAGGTCCTCGTTGGTGATGACGTTGGGCCAGCGGATTCGGAGAATTGTTCGAAGACATGTGTTTATAAAAGTTCGAAGCTAGAAATGGCTGCTGTTATTCGCAATGTTTCTGCTCCATACAGCAAAACAGGCTTTACTGTGGTGTTGACTATCCTGACCTTGGTCTGGAGGGTCAGTTGTTGCAGTTCCAAACTTTTTACCATTTTAAATAAATACTACAATAATTGTATGAGTCTCCGTGTAGGGATGTGGTTAACACATGAGCATAACATGTGTGTCTGTCACCGTTCTATCAGCATATCGTGTGTGTCTGTCATAGTTCTATCAGCATATCGTGTGTGTCTGTCACCGTTCTATCAGCATATCGTATGTGTCTGTCACAGTTCTATCAGCATATCCTGTGTGTCTGTCACAGTTTCTATCAGCATATCGTGTGTGTCTGTCACAGTTCTAATTTACTACACCAACATAGCTTCGCGAGTGAAGACAGCTACAAATTAAATCTAATATTTAAATGCTCTCTTTGCACAATATGATTAATCATGAATTTCACTTCCTTTTGATTTTTTATTTTGTCTCTCTCTTTCTCTCTTCCCTCTGCCTCCCTCTCACTCGCGCTCTCTCTCTCTCTCTCTCTCTCTCTCTCCTCTCTCTCCCTCTCTCTCCTCTCTCTCTCTCACCCTCTCTCCCCCTCTCTCTCTCTCCCCCCTCTCTCTCTCTCTCCCCCTCTCTCTCTATTCGTCTCTCTACCCTGTCACTCTGTCTCTGTCTCTCTCTGCCCTTCACTCTCTCTCCCACCTCTTTATCTATCTATCTCTCTCTCTCTCTCACACAGACATACACACTCACCAACACGCTAATGTGAGAGTTATGTTTTGTCTTGAATAACTCCGGTTTCTGTTTTATTTCAAGTCTGCACTACGGACACATGAGTTTTTTTTACTCTGGAGCCAAACACCTCTTGCCAGTGGTCATCGATTTCTTTACTTAGAACACCCGTCTGATGTGACCAATGCTGTCAACCTGTCTGTCCACCTCCTTGTCTACCCTCCCCCCCCCCGCACTCCTGAGCCCAACTCTCTAAAACTAACAGATTGTTGATGTATTGCTGAGTACATGCATTAAATCAAAGGGAAAGTAATTACAGTTTTGTTGTAATATCTATCACACACCTGTAATCACAGTTTTGTTGTAATATCTATCACACACCTGTAATCATAGTTTTGTTGTAATATCTATCACACACCTGCAATCATAGTTTTGTTGTAATATCTATCACACACCTGCAATCACAGTTTTGTTGTAAATATCTATCACACACCTGTAATCATAGTTTTGTTGTAATATCTATCACACACCTGTCATCATAGTTTTGTTGTAATATCTATCACACACCTGTAATCACAGTTTTGTTGTAATATCTATCACACACCTGCCATCACAGTTTTGTTGTAATATCTATCACACACCTGCCATCACAGTTTTGTTGTAAATATCTATCACACACCTGCCATCACAGTTTTGTTGTACTACCTATCACACACCTGTGGCTGACACCTGCTCCACCTCACCGACCCCTCACCTCAGTGTGAATATTTATCGATTGTTGACAGGTGAGGTCGGCAAAGAGATGTACATTGTCAACAGAGGGCGCCTTCATGTTGTGGCAGACAACGGGAAAACTGTCCTGGCCACATTGAAACCCGGTAAATGTGTTGTTGTTGTTGTTGTTTTTGTTGTTGTGGTTTTAAAATCCTTTATATTATATTAACTCGTGGTGTCTGCTTGCTGGAGGCAGGCGGGCGGTGCCGAAAAAACTAAGGATCGATTTTTAACGCACTTCCTCGTAAGCTAATGAGCTGAAATTTTGCAGGCAATTTCGTGCTGATGATAAAAATGATGTATCAAATTTTCAGATCGATCGAATGTACTGTAATTAAATTATTGAATTGTTAGATTTTTTTTATTTATCTCTATGTATTATGTTAATTTTTGAGATAGAGTGTCGCGGTGCGTATTATATTGAACGACCTTTTTTTTTAATACTTTCCTGTTGCGCGATTCGGTGCGTATTATATTAACAAAACATATCAAAAATATACTCCCGATCGGTGCGCATTATATTAAACATGTTTTACGAGACATAACTAAAATTTTGTATTTTTGGATTGTTTTGCGCTGCGTATTATAATGAACATTCTTTTTTGTTGTGTCTCGTATATAAAGAATTTATAGTAAAAAAAACTTTTTTTTTAAAACTTCTTTGTCTTTTAAACGTGATACTTTAAATTATTTTTAGATACCAATTTTAAAATATAATTTTATTAAATTCTGAATTTTGATAATTTGGAGATAATTTTTAAAATAAATTTGATTTTTGTGTCCATCTTGAAATTTTGTTTTTAGAAATGACCCCTGAGTTTACTTTCATACAACGGCGAGAAGTTTGAAAAATAAATAATTAGTTTTGTTCAAGAGGCTAATTTCGGCCGTAAAACAAAAACAAAATTTTAGTACATAATTATTAGGCAGTGTGATCAAACCAATTATTTGAACACAATTATGCCTGCTTTCTTTGGTTTATCGTCCCTTTCATGATCGGAATAAAATGTCATATACATTATAATACAGCATATTTGTGTTGAGACATCTAACCTATTTTTAGACGGGTGTGTTTACTCGTAAGTATTATTTCATTTACTCAAAAAGACAAGGATTTTAATCACCCTACAACATTGACTAAGATTCTCATGCGCCTAAAATGTACTTAAAGATACGCAAGTTTTCATTCGTTCACATTCATGCACTAATAACGATCGCAATAAAAAATGGAAAGCCAACCATTTTATTTTCTTAGTTACACACTCCCCCCCCCCAATTTAAATTTGACGATTTCATCCCGAGCTTCAGTCATTCAAAGAAACCAATTCCTCCCGCAAAGTCAATAACTTGTCCCCGTACGTGTCACCAGGAAGCTACTTTGGGGAGATCAGCATTCTAAATATGGGGACGGCTGGAAACAGACGTACTGCTAGCGTCCGGTCGGTGGGATACTCGGACCTGTTCTGTCTGTCCAAGAAGGACTTGTGGGACGTTCTCAAGGAATATCCCGCTGCAAGGGTCAAACTAGAGGCTATCGCCGTGAAGCGCCTGGAGAAGTATAAAAAAGCTCCGCTGGAGAAAGGTCAGTCTTGTCTACAGGTGTAGTGTGTGTGTGTGTGTTAAGTGGAATTTTTGGGCTTTTTGAGGATTCTGAAGATAAAATATCGGTTTCCTTCTACATTCTCTACTCAAAGTTTTCCAAATATTTAGCTAATATTTCAATTGCATTAATCTAGCTGTGAAATGAAAATACATTTAATTTTTGGACTTATTCAAATACAAAGTTTACTTACATAGGCATATTAGGTTGTAGAAGTATCTATATACTTGTACTAGGTTGTTCTGGGGCGCCTACGGCGTCATTATTTTAAAAAATCTCAAGTAACTTTCGTGAATGTTATTGCATGCGTTCGGATTAGTGTGTCCGACAACCAAAAATTGGTATGTGAATGAGTTAAATAAAAAGAATGAATAATTAAATTTTAGTTCATTAGAATGATCTATTTTTCACAAAAATGTCTATATATATATATATATCCCTTTTCCAAATTTAAAATATTATCTCAAACAATGACGTCATATAATATTTTATGGTGAGAAACACTACACGCTCTGTTAATCTCGAAACAAAATGATTATGATTTTACGTCTATATTTTCAATTTTTAAAAAAAAATGCTGATAATGTCCCTTAGCGTTACAGAATGAGTGACCTGGGCTTTTGTTTTGTTTATATAATTCACCAAAGCGAGTATGTGCAAATAAGCATGACGAATGACTATCGCTGGGGTCGACCAATTAGTTTATGGTTTGGCAAGCGGAGATGGTGGAGGAGGGGGGGTTTCAATAGTACTTGCGTTCACTTGCGTTGTTCCTTTACAGAATATCATGTGATTCGTACTGTAGTGGTTATCACGTCCGCCTTACACGTGGAAGGTCCCGGGTTCAAGCCCCTCCGAAAACATTTTTTTAAATGTGTGTTTGTGCCCGTTCTTTCCCCCCCCCTTTTTTTTTGCGAATATGGCTGATCCTCGCTAGGGTCGGCCAATCACAGTTTATGGTTGGCAAGCTAGGGTGGTGAAGGATGGTGGGCAGGTAGATAACTGCAGTGCGAATGTCTAGAGACCAACAATGCGTCAGTAGTTCCTCCCCACCGACGTTCACTCGCGTAGTTTTGATTTGTTCTGTAGTTTGTGTCCGATCTTCCCCCCTTTCTTTGCACTATCCCTGAGTAAGTCTGCGCTTACCCTACGTCTCGGGGGGTATCTTGTTTTTTTTAAATTTTCGATCAGCATTTCATTTACTCATTATCTCCCGAAAGATTCTTTGTATTGTTTCATGGAATGTTTTATTGTCTATGAATTTAATCATCATGCAAACAAACAAACCAATTTATTAGTTAAGATGAGTTTCAAAGGCATTTTAATCAATGAATTCAGGGATCAAGCATTTGAATGCGAAAGTAAGTTCTATTTTTAGACCTTAGTCTCTTTTTAACAATTCAGTATATACTGCTCGTTGATTTATTTAACTTAGTAAATGACTGTTCTCTACAGTGTCCATGTCAAGAAGCCGAAGTACCCCAGGTCTTGTTGAGAGTACAGGAAAAACGCCGCTGGACTCCATGATTGTTCATCGCCACCACACGCTCCCCGTCGGGCTCATCCACAAGGACGGCTCCTCGGGCAACGCCGCTGGAAGGGACGACCATGCCTTAAAGACGCTGACCAATACTCAGAGCGAAGACAACCTCATCTCCCGCTGTGCCACGGACCAGCCCAGACGGCTGTCCTCGGACTCCCAGCATCCCGTGGGCAACATGACCACCTCGATGACCATCTCAAGCATGACGTCTTACTGCGGCACGCCACCGCAAAAATCCCCGATCTGTACTGAGGCAGCGAGAAACCCTTTCAGTGCACCGCCCAGTCCGAAGATCACCGCCTACCACATCGCAGACAACACCGCGGCGGTCAGCGCACCGCCGCTGGTCAACGGCCATTCCTCGTTAGGGCACCTCACACCTCATCATGGGCCACCGCCCATATCCCTGGCAGCGGCTCAATACGCCTACCACAACATGACCTACATCAACACGGGACAGCCCATCAACTTTTTAACGCCATTCTGTGCACAGCCTAATGCCTATTCCGCTTCCCCGAACCCTTTCCCGGGCTCTCCGGCGAGTTACCAGCCTTCGCCCGCACCGAATCTGATCTTACCTCAGCCCCCATCAACACCGTCGTCCCACGGGGGCCTCCTTCCCCACGCCACGCAAGCGCCCATTCCAAGCTACCCCCATTCGCCGTCATTACTGCACCATTCCCCTCACGGCCTGGCTCAGGCAGGAAACCCGATGCAGCTTCAACCTCATTACGCTTCAGGCCCGCTCCACTCCCCGCACTCGCCGCTTCCTCCCAGGGACCCCAACCCCTCCGACACATTACTCAAGGAAATAACGCGCCTCCGGGAGAGGCTGGCCCAGCTGGAGGGGGAGAACTCCGCCTTGACCGTCAAACTCAACCAGCAGCAGTGGGACGTGGAGTCACGACTGACTGAACTTGAGATGCACATCTGTCAAAGTGATAGTGTGGCAAGCACTGACTTCGATGGTGACAGTTTGAGGCAAGACTCTAAGTCCACGCCACCTACTGTAAACAAGGAGTCCATTATTTAGGCGTTCATTTCATTTGTCAAACAATTTTTTTAAAATATTTTAAAAAAACAGAAACAAACAAAACTGCTAATAAAAGCAATGTGTCTATGTTAGTGCTGAACTTGTTTCGCAGAACGAAATTGACAAAAGTAGCTTCAAGCTCCACCACCAAGAATTCAGCTCTGTAAATACTTCTCTCTTCTACCTTCTGGTGATATTTTAAACATGAACGTTGTTTCATTTTAGCCAGATTTTGTTTTCAGGGCAATTTATGGAAAAGTTAGAGAGTATACAATTACAAATGTTTAAAATTTGTCTATTTGTGCCGAGTTGACGTCATCAAATCTACATCAGTTTAAAAGAATGTTTGAACTAAATCAATTTCCTGGTGGAGAAACTTTATTAAAATTAAATAATCCTGCATTATCAAAACTTTTTTTTTAATTTTAATAAAATTATTTCCATTGGATGACTGCCAGTCACGTGAGGAGCTGCTGAGGATTTATTCAAACATTTAGGATGAAAATTGTCCTCCATCGTGTTACTCACCACACATAATTTGTGATGTTTCAGGTTGTTACTTTTCCTAATGATTAAAATTATATAATTTCCAATGACAAGTTTCCCCATTTTCTTTCAATGAGGTTTAAATTTGTATTAGGAAATGTCCCGAACTATTTATTTCTGAGAAGGAACTTCAATGAAAGTCTTTTAATAAATATATTTTTCTTTTACTTTGGGGCCGTCCATAAATGACGTCACGCACCTAGGGGGGGGGAGGGGGGTCACACTTTTGTGACGATGTGTGACGAGGGGGAGGGAGGGGGGTTGAAGAAATGTGACGGCACATCAAAAGGGTAACTTTAAATAAAACTTCCACTGAAATATTTGGTCGCTTACAATTTATTTAATGACTTTTTTTTCTTTTTGTTTCTTGTTTTCTTCTTTTTTTAAAAATCAGTTCTTCTCAATGTGCCGGTCGGTAGGCCATCAGACGCTGGTTGGCGTAAGCTATCAAGACACGAAAATTAAATCTAATTATAATCCTTAAGTTTGAGAATCCAAAAGATAACGTATGAAATTGTTCCCCTGCGTCGTTTGATGTTGACATCAAAGCATTTGTGATGTAACCGCAGCTCCGTTTGGTTCTCTTATGGCAGGAGTCGAACTTTTTTGCCCGTTACCCCAAAATATACAAGTTTATGTGTGCGTTATCCCCCCCCCCAGACTCTTGGTCCTGCTCACATGACTCGGAGATTTGGGGGAGCGTCGTTAGCCCCCCACCCCCCGCCCAAAAAAACTACTGGTGAGTTTTACAAGCATGACAAGTGTCTAAAAATGATCTGAATAGGATTATGTGTAGATATTTAAAGTCAAAACGACACGGAATATCCTTTTTCTTTAAAAGGAGAGGGGGGGGAATCTATTTGATAGAATTAAAAACGTTTTAAGTTTGATATAATTGTTCGATTGGTTTTTGGTCAAACGCCCCTGGCCATTCTAGTCTTCTAGATCAGTGCCTCTCAAAGTGGTGGTCCGTGGACCGGTGCCAGTCCGTGGGCCATCCGCTGCCGGTCCGCAGATGTTCTCAAAAAAAGGACAGAAAAAATTGTCAGTGCAGGGAAAATAGTGCACCGGTCCCTGGTGCAATGGAAAAAATTCCTGCCGGTCCGCCATACTAAAAAGTTTGAGAAGCACTGTTCTAGATATAATGGTAAATGAGCCCATTTAAAATTAGTCAAGTATTCATTAACTTTTTTGAATGATTCAATTCTTGACATCGCAATTCGAGAGGAGCACAAAACAACTTTTCTTCTTAGCTCAGTTTTTAAGGCATTAATTTTATATATCACAGAAAGGATACGTGATACAGACAAATCATGTGGATTAAGATTAGTGTCATTCGTGTCAATATAAATGAAAGTAAGGTATATTTAGGTGTCTTCGTATAGTACGTAGGTTAGAAATCTACATAGTTGTCAAATTTTTAAAAAAATGCATTTTCTGGAAGGAACCGCTTCAATAATGGGCATATGTTCCAAGCGTTCACGTACACATGACGTATTTTAATATATCTAGTGGATTGTAGTGGATGTTATATGTCCCAAATGAGTCTGCATTACCCCCAAGAATTCCCCTTTTGACCCCAGATGAGGATATTAACGTCTGTTCGCCGACCTCTTTCTTACGGGTTGCCCGTCAGTCAATTGATGGATTTTTTAAAAATACATTTTAAAAATGTTATTTAAAAAAAAATTCTAAACAAAGACGTTAACCGTGATGATTAATAGTCAATGTTTAATTTGTATGTATTAAATAAAATATAATCTAAGGATGTTAACACAGTTCGTTTTCTGAAGGCTAGTTAACGTTTTAAAAAAATGTTTCACACAGGTTACGATATTACAATGTAGATCTTCGCTAAATAAATAATAAATACTTAAATGACAATAAACGTGATTTGAAACATACTTATTTTCAAATAGAAAATAAAGTGTTTTTTTTTGGGGGTTTTGTTTTTTTTAGTGGGGGCGGGGGTCAAAGATTTGTGACGTATTTTTAGAGGGGGGTCTAAGATTTTGTGACGACGCGTGACGAGGGGGGGAGGGGGTTAAAAAATCGGCAAAAATCGCGTGACGTCATTTATGGACGGCCCCTTTGCAGTGCAGCATTCTTTAAAAATACCAAAAGAAATTATTAGTCAATTACCCAATATTTACTTCAGTAGAGAACACACAATTTTAATGTTAATATTTTAATAATTTTTACTTTAAGTAAATAAATTATATCAAATTATATTCTAACAGAATCTGCCCGATTTTAAATTATTTTATTTACCAGTGATGATTTTATTTCTTGAGAGTCATGAGAAATTCATCGGTGGTTTAGGTCAACATTAGGTCAAAATTCTGAACAGGACCAGGTTTAGACTTGTTGGGGCCCTAAGCTATTTGAGATATGGGGGCCCTCTTGAAGTCCAGATATTCTATGTCAATGCCAAATATGAAGAAAAAATTTGAAGGGGGGGGGGCAAGAAGGCGGGGGCCCTAAGCTATAGCTTGTTTAACAAATAGGTAAATCCAGCAATGGATCTGAAGCTTAATGATTACATTAAAATTACTTTCACTTACAATGAATCTTTTTTTCAATGAAATCAATGTAATGTCTTTAAACTGGGTAACTGCATCAAGTCACAGAATATGAAAATTTAACATGAGGACAGCACTGTATAATTTTGAAAATTCAGGAAATTTAAAAAAAAATTTTGTAAGATAGATTTTCTATCCAAGTATTAAGTTTTTACATGACCTTGTGTTGTTGCAGTTTGCGTGGACCAAGAATATTACAGTGTTTTATTGTACAATATTACAGTGTATTATTGTACAATATTGCTCATGGTGTATATACTACTATAAAATGTTATATTTATCTCTAGCAAACTTCATAACTGTTTTTTTTTAAATAAATTTTTTAAATTGTCAAAATTGCTCTTATTGTAAATAACAATTTTTGTGAAGTGTTATTGGTCTAACTTTTTCAGCAGAATATGATAAATTCGGTTTGAAAATAAATAATACTTATTATTTTAATTTAATTTTTTTAAAAAATTATTTGCATGTTTGAATACAGCATATGCTGGAACAAGCATGACTGAACTCCTGCGTACATGTGATCCTCAACTTAGAATAGTTATTCCACGAGACATTTACCATGGAACCGTAGTTGTTGGAAATTGTTTCAACTGAGAAGAAAATTATTCAATCGTGATAATTTTAATGTCATGGTGATCAAATTTTAAAAAAGCTTCCAAAAAAATTTCTTACATACAAATCATTTATAGCTTGTTATTTTTTTTACAGATGCACCAAGTAAAATGCTCTGTACCATTAGATCTTCCTGGCTACATGTTTATGTGGTTTGCCAAAGAACCTATTTTTTTTAAAAACAATTGGTTAACATTTTATGATGTCCAGTTGCAAAGTTACTCTTCATAGCAATAGTTGTAACGAATCTGCATCTTAGGAGAAACATTAGAAAAAGTATACAAAAAACTTACTGGGTTGCCAGATTTCTTTGTTTGACACAATCAACTTCAATAACAGAGAAATATTAATAACAACTGTCACCGTAACTGTTTCACCTGGTCTCACTTCAATGAGTCTCAAACTGTTTCACCTGGTGTCACTTCAATGAGTCTCACTTTGCATTGGTCTGAAACCTTCATTCAAATATTATTCCCCTCATAATAACAGAATTCATCACCTTCAGTGAAAATATGGCTTCTCTGTGAAATTTTTTTGGGTAGAATATTGTATAGAGATGATACTTTGAGGCCATACGTTTAATGTATATTTATTTCATCAAAGTTTTTTAAATTTATTTATTTTTTAATTTTTGTGTTTGGTGAATTCATTATTTTATTAAATTTCCCAATTTATTTAAATTTATTTCATATAGAATTTAGAATCTTACACCAAACATGGTGGTAATAAAATAAAAAAATAAGGAAATTTAAATGTATTTAACAGAAATACTTCTTTATTGTAAGGGATGTTAATAAGAAGTATTGCTAATAATTGGATGTATTGAGTAAATGGTTATTTTTGGATGTTTCTTACTTTCAAAATGACAGAATTTTTTTTTAAATTAGTGTCTCCATACTTTTCAACCACTTTACTTTCATATAAATTTTAATTGATCTAATCTCTGTTTCTGTTTTTAAAATGTATTAAAACTTTTAACAGCTGCCCAGTAATTGCTAAAGACTTAGTAGTATTTCAGCATTTAATAATGCAGCAGTAAAATGGGGGTGAGGGGGAGGGAGAGGGGGTGTAAGAAACATTTTTTTTAATGAACATTTTTTTTTAACACTGTTGAAAACTATTTTGTGATATTTCATGTTAACATTTGAATGTTAGACAATAAATTACATGTTCTGTGGTTCTTCCAAGGAGGTTAATTTATGTGTAATTTAAGCATAGTAGGAAAGTTGTGAAGCATGATTTATTTAACACCATGTGTTGTATGTATTTGGCTGTGTGCACAAGGAAATCGTTTTTTTTTAAATATTGCTATTTTTTTTAAATTCTCTCTCAATGACTTTATGCAAAGAAATGACAGGAGAAGAAGCAATTGTCCATAATTTTTACTTTTTAAGCAATAAAGAAAATAGCTCATTTGAAATACCAACTAACATTTTCCTCTTGCTTTGAAGAAATCGTTTAATCAGAGTGGTATTTTATAGTTCAACTTAATTTTTAAATCAGTAGTAAAAGCAATAACATCATAATAACATCACAATAACATCACAAAAACATCCACAATAACATCACAATAACATCCACAATAACATCACAAAAACATCCACAATAACATCACAATAACATCATAATAACATCCACAATAACATCACAACAGCATCACAATAACATCGAAATAACATCACAATAACATCCACAATAACATCACAACAGCATCACAATAACATCACAAAAACATCATAATAACATCATAATAATATCCACATTAACATCACAATTGCTTCACAATAACATCACAGTAACATCACAACATCACAATAACATCACAACATCACAATAACATCACAACATCACAATAACATCACACTTTCAATGGGTGATTATTTTAAATCCAGTCTCAGAAATATAGTATATTAATCATATTTACGTATATTGTTAATCAAAATAATTCCATTTGATAAATAAAATAAGAAATTTTAAAGGAATCCCCATGGAAACTGATTTATTTCTAAGTATTTCCTGGAAACTGAAAGTGAAAGGCAAGACAAGGAAAGAAAAAAAAACGCTCAAGTAATAATTTTTCAGAAAATTTCAATTAAACTTCTTGTTAATGTACACATTTTCAAAATATATTTTTTTTTCAAGCTGGAAGAGTACAGTAGTTTTATGAGAAGATTCATGACATTTTAACTTTGAAATGAATACTTTTGTCATTATGATGGCAATTATTGTTTTCTTTTTGAATATTTGTAATAGGGAAAGACTGCTGCTTTTCCTTCATTTTGCCCTAGGTAATGTTATGCATGATTTATTTTTACAATGTTTTTAGTGTGATATATCCATCCAAGGAAAAAAAGAAAATACGTTTTTCTTTTATTACATTGTATGTAAAATGCTAAGCTTAGCTTGAAACATTAAAATTAAACACGAATTTTTTTATGGTACGGTGAGTTATAATTATAAACTAATATGCATGCTTTATATTGTTACAAAATATTAGTTGAATATTTCTTTGGAGGTGTAATGAATGTCATTATGGTCATCAGAGTGCTGGGTTTAAGGCTAGTGTTACAGTTACAGTTGAGGTTAGGATAAGGGTTAGGTTTAGTGTTTCCTAAATACACTGTATCATTTTTTATACTTGAACATGCACATTGGTGAAAGGATTATGCTGCGTATATCTTATTTCTTTTAGGTTTACTGATTGTGTAAATCAGAAAAATGTTGCTTCGTTGACTAAAAATATTTGCTAAAAAATATTACAGGACAAAAGATACATCACTGAAAGAAGATGATTTGTCTTACTTAATGATTGCAAAGGAAAAATTAATGCAAATGAAATCACGTGAGGGAATAAAATTGATTTCGGATTTTTAATATAATTATAAATTTTACTTGCCAAAATAGATTTAACTATTTAATTAATTGTCAACCAAAGAATAACTTAGCAGTTCATCTTATTTTTTTATCCTAGGTCAGGAAATTAAGAGCTTCCCCTGCATGGTAGCCTAGTCTATAGTTTTTTAATCTGGTTATTGAATGTAGTGAGTAAGATTAGTTTATTAGTAGCAAAAGAAGGATTATTGAAGTAAAGAGTAACACAATATTCTGTATTAAAGAGGAGTTCATCATACTGTCAGTACAGCCTCAAGCTCACTCAGGGTTCTGAAACTGACCAGTCAATGTTATTTTTTTGTAAAGCATGTATCTGAAGTTAAGTATAGAAGCATAAAATGCAAAATAATATTTCATGAAGTTCATTGAAAGTAGATCGAATTACATTTTTTTGTTCTGTTTTCTTCTTGATGTGAAATGTCAATGTTTGACTAAAGTGTATACATTGAAAAAGATACTGTGTGTATATATATATAAATTTCTCATGTTTAACTTAAAAGACACTCATAAATATTTATTTAGAATCCTGTCTTGTCCATGGCATTTTCTCGATTTTAATTTGTCACGTCTTCCATGCCGTTTTCAAAATTATTTAATTCCACCCGATTTGACTTTTTTTAATTTCAAAGCAATCATTATTTAGTATTAATTTTATACACACTCTTTTCAATTTGAATTTGCACGCCTGTTAACTTGTACATAATATTTTTAACATAAACCTTTTCCAATCATTCATGTACATTGAACTTCTGTTTCAGTATCATTATTAGCCTATAGTTTGAGGTATCATAGGAAGAGGGTCCTTACAAACGAAGATTTTTTCTAGGCACAAGGGCACTAACTCTTCATCTGATGACTTGTCTCCTACATTTAAACTTCTTATCAGTATAAAATTTTATTATCATTACATTATTACAATTATTCAACTCAAATTAAACTACAGGTATTAAATTTTAATGATAACCTCTGTGTTTGTTCTATATTCATGTGGTGGACAGCCTGTTCTATACTCATGTGGTGGACAGTCTGTTCTATGTTCATGTGGTGGACATTCTGTGTTTGTTATTTGAATGGCTGGTCCGAGAGTTATGGTAAAACATGATGACCAGTCCCTGTGTCATAGCAACCCACCTTGATGACCAGTCCCTGTGTCATAGCAACCCACCTTGATGACCAGTCCCTGTGTCATAGCAACCCACCTTGATGACCAGTCCCTGTGTCATAGCAACCCACCTTGATGACCAGTCCCTGTGTCATAGCAACCCACCTTGATGTCAAGTACCTGTGCCATAGCAACCCACCTTGATGACCAGTACCTGTGCCATAGCAACCCACCTTGATGTTCAGTACCTGTGCCATAGCAACCCACCTTGATGACCAGTACCTGTGCCATAGCAACCCACCTTGATGTCCAGTACCTGTGCCATTTCGGCACCTAATAAAAGTTTCACCAACAGAACATTAAATTTTCTTTTTTTTTAAATATGCCAAATTGCAGATGTCTTGCACACATCATAGCACTTACCTTAATGGGATTTTTGGAAGGAAATAATGTTTGAACACAAAAGCAAAAATTATTGACATTTTTAAAGTTAGAATATTTAAAAATCGATTTTAAAATGTTTCTTACACTTTAACAAAGAGACCTTATTTAAGCTTATAAAGATTCTCATTTAGAAAAACAAATAATTTTGTTTTGGATTAGAAGCAGGATTTTACCCCTACAACTTTTCTTTATGTAACTTCAAATAAAAGCAACTATTGTCTGAATTGCTACAACCCAAACTCACACCTGTACTTTAAGATTTCATAGATTAACTTCTGCTCACTTTACCGTTTAAACAATAAAACTCGACATGAATATAGTGCAAGTACATGAACATTTTATTCCAGCAAACAGTCATGTACAGTAGTTTAAGTAGAGAACAGGAATTGATACATGATTTGTGCAACTGTCTGGTCAGAGAGTCAAACCTTAAAGTGTCACTTTACCGTGGCGAGGTTCCTCTCTCACGTCACTCTACCGTGGCGAGGTTCCACTCTCACGTCACTCTACCGTGGTGAGGTTCCTCTCACACATCCTTGCTTTGCTTTAAGAAGAACAAGCTAACTGAACAATTACTGCACTAAGATTATAACATAACACATTGATGCCCCTAAAAAATATTAAAATTAGGGTTGTACCGTATTTCGGCTCCAGCAAAGCCGGAATCCTGCCATTTTTACAAATCCGGCGCCAGCGGGATTTCAAAAATTTGAATCCGGTACAGCCCTAATTAAAATAGATAAGGAATATATTTATTGTTAATTATTGTACAAAGTAGAAGAATTGAAACAAATAAAACTGTACATAGATGATAAAGTCAGTGTATTTTAAGGTAGGAAAATAAGGAAAACGAATGCCAGTAATGGTTTTAATTATTTTAATTTACTATGCATGAAAGCCAGAATGAGACCTGGAATCAAACTTTGGACAGGTTTTCTGCAGTCTATTAAGCTACTTTTTGTTTTGTTTTTTTTTGCTTTTTAAATTTTTTTTAGTAATACACTTTAGTTGCTTTTAAAATATTTCTGAACTTGTTGCAAAATATAAAAAAAAATATACATGTAATTTTAAAATGTTTAAATAGCATGACTCAGCTAAAAATAACTGTTTATTATCGCTGATGGAATGGTTTGATAATTCTGCCAATGGTTTACCTGGGAAAACATGACGACAGTAACAGAAAAGGAAAATACAAATTATCACCACAAACAAACATTGATTGCATAAGTTTTGAGGAGATATTGTTCAGCAATTTAATTTAAGAAACTCCTCCAAGAGGGCGCCACCGTAAATTTCATTCTCTCACACATTTCAGCCTCGTTTAAGATTTAAAGACACAATTTTAGTGCTGCACTTTTCACCACAGTATGAATGAAGGTCACTGCCCCAACGGGTAAGCAAGCCTTTACATTGTATAATGGTGGAGATAGGCTCGAGAAATACTGCACAAACGATATCGATTTAGACCTCCACACAAAATACACAGTTATATTTTTAAAATTTGGCATTTTTTAAAAGTGATAATCACATCTCTGAAATTCTCCCCCCCCCCTGGCTTATGAAATCAAAATTTTAAAAAAATATTTATGAATCATTGACACACCGGATGTGGTGTTGACACTGCAGACTGCTGATCAACCAGTGGGTCTCCTGTTTGAGATTATACAAAAGTTTGAATATTGAACAAATTGGTAAATTCAAATATCCATGGACACAGGATTGTGTCAAATTTATCCAGTAGAGAACCAATTAATTACAGAAGTTGTCTGGTCTTTTATGGTACAGTACAAAGTTTCAATGTTGACTTTCTTTCTTTTAGAATCATACCAAGGGACACAATTCTGGATGAGTGTGATTGTTGTGGACATTTGTGCTTAAGGCAGTAATTTTAGACTAAATTTTTAAAAAAGGGCAAAAATGTTGGCCACTGAAAATCTTATCATCACCTTCAGATTAAAGCCATTCTGACAGTAGAACCTATCACTTTCAGTCTCTGACTGTAGTATCACTTTCAGGTGCCGGTAATATAAATATTCATTATATTTCAAATTAAATATTTTCCAAGGTAGAAATTAATATAAAACGTTTGATGATATTATAATATATTATAATATGCATATGTGTATAAGATATGATAAAGTTTTTACATCAAAATAAAAAAAGCACAGGGAAAATATGAGATGATATGTTAGCAAAGTTATAGTTAAAAATAACAAAAAAAACAATGAATAAAGTTTTAGTTACAATTAACAAAACTAATGAAGCAAATTGAGAGGAAATAAAAAGGTGAATCTCTTGTACTTCATTTTACAAATTTAAAAATACACAAAACTTAATCTTACAAATGTGTTTTAACATTTTTTTTTATTTTATTTCGCCTAGAAATTCTAACACTGGTTGAAAATTAGGTGCATCAACCCTCTGTTAAAATAAAAAGAATTTAAGACTAATTCTAGTGGGGACATATATGTTAAAAATAAATGAACACTTTCTGTCCTCAAAAATAAAAGATTCATTTTGATAATATATTAGCATTGACAACACTAACAAGGAACACCCCCTCAGCAATAACAACTAACTTTAAACAGCACAAGGGGAAGAGTCAGTTGTTTTTTTAAAGTTTTTTTGTTTTTTTTTAAATTTTCCCCCATTTACATTAACTTTCAAAACATATCACATTCCTGGTGTATAAATATAAATTTTAAAAAATGGTAAAGTAACAACAAATGTTTGATCGCTACAGTGGAACCCAGTTATCTCAACCTGGGTTAACTTGCCGACCCTATTAAGTAAACTCTTTTAAGTGGAATTCTTTTACGTCAACAAACCCTAATATCAGGAGCATAAAGGAGGGCCAAATTAGCCACTTAACATCAGATATCTGGCCGAGTTGCCAAGCACCAGTCAAGAGCGGCGGTGTCAAGAAAGCTCCAGCGTGATCCGTTGCTGACATTTTGTTAATCTCTCTCACACAATGCCCATTAACTCAAAGAATTTTGTTTTACAAATTTATATTTAAAAATTCTGAAACAAACTAAGGAGTGAACAATGATGATAAGGGAATTTTTTTTTAAATGTTAAAAAAATTTTCATTCATCAACTCGCCGGAATTATATTTAAATTGAAATTTAATGATTGTTTAAAGATTTGAGTGACACACCAAAATGAACTCCAGATAATATGATCAATGGACAAATTTAAGTTACTATTAAATGGCCCAGATTAAAGAGGATCCGTCCTGATCTTAAGACATCAAAACAAAAAAAAACGTACCATGTGCAGCCTAGTTGTCATTAACAGCCTCATTATTTCTCCACAACTACTTGAGTTTCATTTTTAAAAGATGGTCAGGTGAAACAATTTTTTTTAAACATTTATAATTTCTTTCATTAAACCAATTGCTGCATGCTGTAATGTAAAAAAAAATTTTTTAAATTCCAAAATCACTTGCACCCACGTTGTCATATATGTGATGTACATAAAGACATTTCAGCACATGTAAATATATTGATGTATTGTTTTCATTCATCTCGACCATTGGTTATCTTGATGCTGTTTGGCAACCCTTTGGGCTGGCAACATAACCAGGTTTTACAGCATTTGAAAAGAAAATTACACACAAAGTTGCAAATTTTGTTTACATGAGTTTACAATGCCCAAACGTATTCCATCATTTAAAAGATCTCAGTTTTCAAGTTTCATACTTCAAGTTGCCAATAAAAGCACAAAGAAATAATACAAATATCCTGAAACCTAATACAAATTAAAACATTTTTAAGTAATATCTTAGGTGATAATTCTCAATCATCATCATACAATGATCTAAATTAAAACATTGTCATACCATATTCTTAACTCAAAAATTAATCATCCAAGTTTTTTTTAAAACCTGATTACAGAATTACGTTTTCATTTCCTCAGCATCTGATTTTGATTTGCATAAAATATCACTTATTCAATAAACAAATATTCTTGTCAGATATTATTTGAATTTTTTAGCTTTCAAAATTATGAAATGATTATTCCTGAATTTCTTTTCAAATCAAATGAATAAAATATATAGAATATAGACACCTTGAACAATGGAATTCTTGATCAAATTTGTTTTTTTGGCTATTTATTCTTTGCATCTGTAAAAAATCGTGCCACGAGTAAAAGTGAAATGTAATTTCATTTGAGCTCTACTCTTTACACAGATATTTTAAACTTTTTTAATGTATTAGGATTTTTATCTTTCATTTAATAAGACTGATAAAAATAAGTACTAAAGTGAAACAATTTGTAATAAATAATATAAAAATTGCAAAGGAGTATATGAATTTATATTTTAGTTGAGCTTAACTTGTAAATAAAATAAATCTGAATTAATTGGTGTTGTATCAAATCAAGGGAGCAGTCAATAAAATGAATGATAAACCAAACGACAGAATTTTAATAAATCATTACTCAGCTAGATCATAGTATAGATTTAATGTTATAATACTATAGAAAAATAATATAACAAAATTGCTCTTTTGCAAAAATCCTTAGTAAAATAAGAATTCTGTGAAATGTAAAACACTTAAGACACATTTTATTTTTTTGTAAAGTATGTTTGAAATTAAAACACACCAATAAAGGAACGTTGACTGTTTCTTATTAAATATTAAAACATAAATATATAATGAATGAGTCAACTGTTATAATGTTACACTCAAAACAGCAAATAACTAATTTGTACGTTTTTTGTTTTTGTTTCTGATGTTTTATATAAGTATATGGATAATATGAAAAAATGTAAGCTAAAATATGCTTTAAAATTTTGAAAATCAATCTCATATTTTTCAAGAATTACTTTAGTGAATAAAAAAAAATTACTATTGATAACTTAATGAAGCCAAAATCAGAAGTGGAACAATTTGTAAATATAATACTGTTGAAAAAATACAATTAGGCTTTGAGATAAATATCATTAACTGGAAATTACTTCAATGTAGGAGTTGATGGTGGCTTTCTTTAGTTCATATATTTTAATAAATCCTGTACAGTTTGTGAACAACACTAACAGCTGGAGCCCCCTTCTGCTCGATAACAAAACTTGTATGTTATCTTTCATACATAATAATTATGTTTGTGTGTGTGTAGAGCAACCACCTAAAAATGATATAGAGGACAACCACGTAGATTATGTATATCATAGTCAAAAGCTCACAACGAGACAAGTGGAACATCCAATGTACAAATCAAGATCAATTATCATCTGTCAACTGTCAACAGGGTTTATCCTGTAACACAGCGGTCCCCAACCTTTTTAATCGCAGCGGGCCGGTAAAAGTTTGATAATTTTACCGCGGCTCGGTGACGGTGGGTGGTGGGGGGCTGGGGGGGGCTGGGGCTTTGATTGTTTTCGCATGTATTTTAGATTGCTCTGATTTTATAGTTTCGATTTAATTGTATTTAAACGTGCCTTCAAAATAAAATAAAGTTAAACCAAAACATGAATTAAAAATGATTTAATATTAGATTACTAGAGCGTTAAATCAATGGGAACCTTGAGCTTGTTTCACTGCAAAGAGTCTGTGGAAAGACGCACAATCCCGATAGAAATACACCACTGTAAATAAAATTTAATAATTTAATGTTCCTTTTGCGGCCCGGTACCATTTGATCCACGGACCGGTACCAGTCCGCGGCCCGGGGGTTGGGGACCACTGCTGTAACACACAGAGATCGTAATACATGTACAGTAAACAAAGAATATAAAGATGAGATGCACTTCTATGAAACAGGGCAATCTATCTCAGCATGATGAATAATCCATCGAATAAACACAGATGAAACATCAGTCTAGTTAGATATTGAAACATCAGTCTAGTTAGATATTGAAACATCAGTCTAGTTAGGTATTGAAACTATCAGTCTAGTTAGGTATTGAAACTATCAGTCTAGTTAGGTATTGAACATCAGTCTAGTTAGGTATTGAACTATCAGTCTAGTTAGGTATTGAACTATCAGTCTAGTTAGGTATTGAAACATCAGTCTAGTTAGATATTGAAACATCAGTCTAGTTAGGTATTGAACTATCAGTCTAGTTAGGTATTGAACTATCAGTCTAGTTAGGTATTGAAACATCAGTCTAGTTAGATATTGAAACATCAGTCTAGTTAGGTATTGAACTATCAGTCTAGTTAGATATTGAAACATCAGTCTAGTTAGGTATTGAACTATCAGTCTAGTAAGGTAATTGATAGGTGAATGAAATGCTAAATCTTAACAAAGTGACATAAAAATTTTTCACACTAAACCGCAGAAGAAAAAAAAATTCAATTCGAATTTCAGTTGTTAAGCAAAAAAACAAAAGTTCATACAAAATTAGAACGCAATCTTGTTCATTGTCATGATGTTTAAAAGATTTAACAATTAACAACTTGGACGGTCAAGTGACATGAGCTGTGTAGCAACCAAAGATGGATTACAGTTAAAAAGCCTTTTTAAAAAACGGGATTGAAATTTAATTAGAGATTTTTAAAATAAAAATATTGGTTGAATTTTTCCAATAAATGTTGGTTTACCTTACCTCCCCTGAGTGATTTTCCAAGTTCAGTTTGCGTGACATGAACAGCAAATTAACTGTTTTTATGGCTAAAAATAGCATACAAAGCATACCATTCAACAAAACATTGCCCTAACTGTTTATACCCGGCTTGAAGCATTTCTAGAGCCACTGTGGGGGTCACTTCCCCTGCGCTCATTTCTAACAGTTCTTGTCGCTCCTGCAGATTTTTCTTTCTTTTCTTTAGGATCTCCCTTGCCAGCTGGTTTTGAAGCAGCTGCCGGCGGCACTAACGGCTCACTCTGAGTCTCCGAGTCATCCAGCTGGTTCAAGGCACTCTGATCCGCTCCGGTCGTGTCCAGCCCCATCTGACGTTCGAGTTTGTGCTTGCTGCTGGACCTGGTGACCCCCCTGGTCAACTTCTTCCCATCGGTGGCCATCATCGGCTGCGTTTCATTTTCTTCCTCCTCAAACACCGAGTCCAGCTGAAATCCAGGGGATCTGGGCGAGAGCGTGTCATCACTGAGGGGGTCATAGGACCCCAGTCGACCCGAGTTTCCTAAGTCCATGGTCATGGCGTGGCGGACTGGAGCCTTGTGGGTCTGACCCCTCTCCTCACAGAGCTGGGCGTCAGAGTCTGACCAGGATTTACGCCTGCTTTGCGGCGAGCCCTGTTCACTCATTAATCTCTCCAGGCGCCTGTTTCTATTGGACTTTTTGCGGATCTCCGTGTGTATGTCCGCTTGCATGGTCAGGTTCCTGTCATATTTAGTGATAGCCTGAAAAGGTTGAATTGTAAATAATTTAACACAAAGTTATCTACCTTTGTACTATAGCAGGGTTCAATAAAAAAAGTATGGTTCAGACCGAAGCCATCCATTTCAAAAACTGTGGCAACTTAAAAATGAAGGTGAAAGAATTTTAATTCTGCTAATACAAATTATTTTGGACCCAAACTACTGTTTAAATGGATGCTCCCAGATATCGTTTAATGCCCCAGAAGGTTTTTGCCAAACTTTCGCCTCAGTCCCGTAAGGATTTCCCGTTTATTACTATCAACTGGTTATGAAATTTAAAAATTGCGTAAAATTTATTTATATTATTATTGTCATAGTGACTATTATTTTTACAATAACATATAGCGAAATCACATTTTTAAAAAAAACACGTAAAAACGACAAAAAAAACTTCGCGAATCGAGCAATAACACTAGCGAGGTCAACAGCCGCCATTGCCGGAAGTCGACTGAAGCTTCTCTGGCTAAATGAAGAATTTCTGCTTTCTATAATTTCATTACTTCAGAGAGTGCTATCGAGGTGCGCATTACCGCGCTTTGGGGCATTAAACGATAAGAGCCTTGAAAGTTGACATACAAATATTGATAGGCAACATCAACATCCCAATTATTGTATCAAATTATTGTGTCCCAATTATTGTATCAAATTATTGAGTCCTGTTATTGTATCAAATTATTGCATCCCAATTATTGTATCAAATTATTGCGTCCTGTTATTGTATCAAATTATTGTGTGCTGTTATTGTATCAAATTATTGTGTCCCAATTATTGTATCAAATTATTGAGTCCTGTTATTGTATCAAATTATTGCATCCCAATTATTGTATCAAATTATTGTGTCCTGTTATTGTATCAAATTATTGTGTCCTGTTATTGTATCAAATTATTGTGTCCTGTTATTGTATCAAATTATTGTGTCCTGTTATTGTATCAAATTATTGTGTCCTGTTATTGTATCAAATTATTGCGTCCCAATTATTGTATCAAATATTGCGTCCTCTAATTGTATCAAATTATTGTGTCCTGTTACTGTTTCAAATTATTGCGTCCTATTATTGTATCACATTATTGTGTCCTGTTATTGTTTCAAATTATTGTGTGCTGTTATTGTATCAAATTATTGTGTCCCAATTATTGTATCAAATTATTGTGTCTTGTTATTGTATCAAATTATTGCGTCCCAATTATTGTATCAAATTATTGCGCCCTGTTATTGTACCAAATTATTGCATCCCAATTATTGTATCAAATTATTGTTTCCTGTTATTGTATCAAATTATTGTGTCCTGTTATTGTATCAAATTATTGTGTGCTGTTATTGTATCAAATTATTGCGTCCCAATTATTGTATCAAATTATTGTGTCCTGTTATTGTATCAAATTATTGCATCCCAATTATTGTATCAAATTATTGCGTCCTCTAATTGTATCAAATTATTATGTCCTGTTATTGTTTCAAATTACTGTGTGCTGTTATTGTATCAAGTTATTGTGTCCCAATTATTGTATCAAATTATTGTGTCTTGTTATTGTATCAAATTATTGTGTGCTGTTATTGTATCAAATTATTTGTGTCCTGTTATTGTATCAAATTATTGTGTGCTGTTATTGTATCAAATTATTGTGTGCTGTTATTGTATCAAATTATTGCGTCCCAATTATTGTATCAAATTATTGTGTCCTGTTATTGTATCAAATTATTGCATCCCAATTATTGTATCAAATTATTGCGTCCTCTAATTGTATCAAATTATTATGTCCTGTTATTGTTTCAAATTACTGTGTGCTGTTATTGTATCAAGTTATTGTGTCCCAATTATTGTATCAAATTATTGTGTCTTGTTATTGTATCAAATTATTGTGTGCTGTTATTGTATCAAATTATTTGTGTCCTGTTATTGTATCAAATTATTGTGTGCTGTTATTGTATCAAATTATTGTGTCCTGTTATTGTATCAAATTATTGCGTCCCAATTATTGTATCAAATTATTGTGTGCTGTTATTGTATCAAATAATTGCATCCCAATTATTGTATCAAATTATTTTGTCTTGTTATTGTATCAAATTATTGCGTCCCAATTATTGTATCAAATTATTGCATCCCAATTATTGTATCAAATTATTGCGTCCTCTAATTGTATCAAATTATTGTGTCCTGTTATTGTTTCAAATTATTGTGTGCTGTTATTGTATCAAGTTATTGTGTCCCAATTATTGTATCAAATTATTGTGTCTTGTTAATGTATCAAATTATTGCGTCCCAATTATTGTATCAAATTATTGTGTCCTGTTATTGTATCAAATTATTGTGTCCCATTTATTGTATCAAATTATTGTGTCCTATTGTATCAAATTATTGTGTCCTGTTATTGTATCAAATTATTGTATCCTGTTATTGTATCAAATTATTGTGTCCTATTATTGTATCACATTATTGTGTGCTGTTATTGTATCAAATTATTGTGTCCTGTTATTGTATCAAATTATTGCGTCCTATTATTGTATCAAAATATTGTGCCCTGTTATCGTATCAAATTATTGTGCATACTTACCATTCTTGAGTTGCGTTGCGACATGAGTAAACCTCTGAGACCCTTGGCGTCAATCTGATGTTTTGGCTCATTCAGAGACATGGAGCGAATAATTTTGCCTTTCCTCATCACAACTGGGAGAAAAAGCAAAACAATAAATGGTCTGAGGACCTCACAGCCAGAGTCAGGTTGAAGAATGTTCAATGACTGATAAAGTTAGAAATAGATTCACTTAAAATGTTCAATGAGTGATAAAGTTAGAAATAGATTCACTTAAAATGTTCAATGAGTGATAAAGTTAGAAATAGATTCACTTAAAATGTTCAATGACTGATAAAGTTAAAAATAGATTCACTTAAAATGTTCAAAGAGTGGTAAAGTTAGAAATAGATTCACTTAAAATGGTCAATGAATGGTAAAGTTAGAAAGAGATCCATTTAAAATGTTCAAAGAGTGATAAAGTTAATAAGAAAAACCCGTAAAAAACCAAGTTTTTGACTATAAATCCTTTATGTACGAGAAGTAACTAAAAGAATGTTCATTATAATACGCAGCGCCAGACCATCCAGAAATACAAAATTGCAGTTGTGTCGTAAAACATGTTTAATATAATGCGCACCGATCAGGAATATGTTTATAAAAAGAGTTGTCAATAAAATACACACCTTATTGCGCGACAGAAAGGTTGTTCAATATAATACGTACCGCGACGCTCTATCTCAAAAAATAGCATGATACATAGGAATAAATAAAATAATCTAAGAAATCAATAATTTAATTACGGTACCTGCGATCGATCTGAAATTTTGATACATTGTTTTTATTATCGGTACGAAACTGCCTGCAAAATTTCAGCTCGCTAGCTTACGAGCAAGTGGGTTAAAAATCGCTCAAAAGTTTTGGCGACAAGGGCGGTCGGGCGGCCGCAGACACCACGAGTTAATATAAAGGATTTAAAAATAGAACCACATAAAATGGGTCATAATTGCAGATGTGTCACTGACCAGGATCCAGCTCTATTGTTATGGCAGGTGTAGCTGGCGCTGAGGCAGTGACTCCCCTTAGTGGCCTGTCTTTGACGTGGTCTGGGTAAGGCATGGCCATGGGGTGGTGATGACCGCCGGCCAGAGACGACAACAGCAGCTCTGTGTTGACATGTGGCCTAAATGAGAAAGGGAAAGAAAACATTTATAAAGCAGTGGCCATGCGTAGATAACACCACCAAACAACACAAAGATGGCTGTCAGACAAGGTCTTACTGCACCAGTAAACATGTAAAATTCCATTCTATGACTTTATTTTACAAGTTGAAATGAGATATCAATATGATAACATCTTAAGTTGCATCTGTACTTCACATCAAAGTGTCCAGAGGCCCTACTAACAAAAACAACTAAGTACTCAAAATTTTGTTTTCTACTGTGAGGCCCAAATCTACTTCAATTTTTGCTCTGTCAATATCTTTTTTAAAAATTAATTACTTAAATGATTTTCAGTTTCTCTACCACTAATTTACAGAAGGCCTTATGCATCAAAAAAACAATAAAATAATTATTTCGATAATGCAATTCCCCAGAACAAATTGTTTTAACTTTTCATAAAACATTGGTTGAAACTTTTAAAAAAAACATTTACTTCCATAACATAAAAAATAATATTCATTGACATTAAGACTTGTCCATGCAGTAGAATAGAAACAATGTTACAAAGTCTGTGTTACTGTTAGACCAATCTCTTCAAATTCAGTGTGAAAATAACATGTATTTCAAATACTAAAACTAAAAGGAAACAAGTCAAAATATATTTGTAACTGTCAGTTTAATATTATCACGGTTGATGAAAAAAAGGACACCTATGTAAAACAAAAATTAAATGGCTGCTTTAGGTTTCCATAATAAAACAGTGGAGCAAGTTAATGACAAGAATTTGTTTTAATAAAACTTAGGTCATACACTTTTAGATTTATGTACAGGCAAGAAAGACGTTGTGGTGGGTCATTACTGTACAAAGATTGACTTATGTCACATATACAGCTCCTAATGACTATAGACTTATGTCACCTATACAGCTCCTAATGTTCTAGACTTATGTGACACACAGTTCTTAATGACTCTATGAGTTTCAAAGACTTTCAAAGTTAAGGTAAAGTGAAAATTGACCCTGTGATGTTCAAAGGATTTTAAACTAAATTAACTCTTTAACAAAAAACGTGTTGCGCTCATCGCTGCGGCCATGTTGTCTCACCACGGCCATGTTGTCTCACCGTGGCCATGTTATCTTACTGTGACCATGTTATCTCACTTAGGCCATGTTATCTCACTTAGGCCATGTTATCTCACTGTGGCCATGTTATCTCACCGTGGCCATGTTATCTCACCGTGGCCATGTTATCTCACCGCGGCCATGTTATCTCACCGCAGCCATGTTATCTCACGGTGACCATGTTATCTCACGGTGACCATGTTATCTCACGGTGGCCATGTTATCTCACCGTGGCCATGTTATCTCACCGTGGCCATGTTATCTCACCGTGGCCATGTTATCTCACCGCGATCATGTTATCTCACCGCGACCATGTTATCTCACCGCGGCCATGTTATCTCACAGCGGCCATGTTATCTCACCGCGGCCATGTTATCTCACCATGGCCATGTTATCTCACCGTGGCCATGTTATCTCACCGTGGCCATGTTATCTCACCGTGGCCATGTTATCTCACCGTGGCCATGTTATCTCACCGTGGCCATGTTATCTCACGGTGGCCATGTTATCTCACCGTGGCCATGTTATCTCACGGTGGCCATGTGATCTCACGGTGGCCATGTTATCTCACGGTGGCCATGTTATCTCACGGTGGCCATGTTATCTTACTGCGGCCATGTTATCTCACCGTGGCCATGTTATCTCACCGCGACCATGTTATCTCACCGCGGCCATGTTATCTCACCGTGGCCATGTTATCTCACCGTGGCCATGTTATCTCACGGTGGCCATGTTATCTCACGGTGGCCATGTTATCTCACGGTGGCCATGTTATCTCACCGTGGCCATGTTATCTCACGGTGGCCATGTTATCTCACGGTGGCCATGTTATCTCATGGTGGCCATGTTATCTCACTGTGGCCATGTTATCTCACCGTGGCCATGTTATCTCACCGTGGCCATGTTATCTCACCGTGGCCATGTTATCTCACCGTGGCCATGTTATCTCACCGTGGCCATGTTATCTCACCGTGGCCATGTTATCTCACCGTGGCCATGTTATCTCACCGTGGCCATGTTATCTCACTGTGGCCATGTTATCTCACCGTGGCCATGTTATCTCACTGTTGCCATGTTATCTCACTGTGGCCATGTTATCTCACAGTGGCCATGTTATATCATGGAGGCCATGTTATCTCACAGTCTGTCTAGATACTCCATGCAGGTACATATATCAATGGTCGTACTACATATGACATACGTTTAACTAGAAAACACATTGATTTAAACACTGTTGAAACAAATACATCTGTCACTTGTTTGTAAATGTCCTATTTCTAGCTCTAGAAAAGCAACTAAAATTCATAAGACAAACAAAACCTAAAACAATTAAAAGACATAGGCTATTCTTTAGCTTTGATTTTCAAACAAAAGTGGAGCTGTTTCATGACAGTAAATTTAGGATTGAACCTTAACTAAATTGATTTCACTTTAAATGATTAATAACTTAATTACCTTATTTTCCACCCCCCCACCCACCCCCCCAAAAAAAATGTTGAATAAATAACTATGAAATTAACACAAGTCAAAAACATGAAAGCAAAATCTCTCAAATTTAAACTATACATATTAAAAAAATATCAAAATAACTGCTTAAAAACACTTTTATAATATTAAAATGACTTTACTGGTTGTGAATTGCTAATATTTTCCATAACATATTGGGAAGTAATTATAAGCTTGTTTATTAATGCTCTAGACTTTCATGTTTATATTTTTAAAGGAATGAAAACAAAACAAAAATGAAACAAAAAGAGGCAATGAATACAAAAATGACTGAAGTTTAAAACATAAAAATTAAACAAGCATTTGAAGAAGAAAAAAAAATTTTTACGGACCTTTTCCCAAAGAGATAAAACTCGCACATCAAAAGTCAAATTTAAAGAAATTACTTTTTAAAAAATGGAAAAGGTGTGGGTTTTTTTAAATACTTGTTTAATAAATGTTTAACTATAACAACAAGGAAAACATGGGGGAAAACTTTAAATTGTAATAAATACTACTGCCACCTTGGAAGAAGATCTAACTTTTTTAATCTCAGGTGGAATTTGTACCTCCCTTTAATTCTCCGCCGCCAGCTAAGGAACAGGGAGGAAAATAGTCCAGTAAAGAAAGCAACAAAAAAAAGGTTTTTCAAAATGATCCAACTTATCTAACACCAAGGTACATTCAGAAAAATTGAAGAACTTGGGAAAAGTTTCACTTGCAATTTTCAAAAAAAAACATAAAATGTTCAACAAAATTTTTCTGTTCAGTAATAATTGGATCCAAGCCACTTAGAAATTGAAAACTTTGAATGAATGAAATAGAATAGCGAACTGCTTTTCCCGTACCAAAACCACATTACAAATAAGGACATTATGACAACGGCTCAAACCTCACAGGAGAAATAGACAGGGAAAATAATTCATTTATTCCAACAAAGGTCTATTACAAATAGAAAATGGTTGATGTACTAGACATTTTCAGCAAGTTTTTGTATATAATTTAAATGGAGGGCAGTTGAACTAATCTGATCTTGTCTTTTGTTTTATATTTACTTGAACCAAGTTCATTTTAACACTAACAGCTGATGCAATCTCTCTGTCAAAGGCTCCAACTTTTTTTACTACAGGCCTATCCAGCTTTGTTCTTTAAAAAAAAATTTTATAGAAAAACCGTGCTCAAAAAGTGTATGGCATTTATAATCAAGTCTGCAGTTTGACAGATGAGAAAAGGTGAAAGAAATGTTAATAAAAACAACATAAAATGACTTTCCATGCCTGTTTGGGCAGCACTAGAGACAGTGTAGTCACCAGCTGAGCCTGGCCTCCAAGCCGTTGGCCTGGTACACAGTTAATTAAAGAAGACTAAACACCAGATGTAGGACATATTAGCAGCGTACAGTAAGTAACCTTACTCAAGCCAAATTATAGTTTTTATTATTATTATTATTATTTTTAATATAGTTTTTATTATTATTATTATTTTTAAACAGTTGACCAGTTGACTAATGAAATAGACATAACTTTTTATTTTAAGCATTTTTTTTTAATCACAGAGTGATTTTTTTAAAGCTATTCAAGATAAAGTAATAATAATTATATTTTTATCCTTATTAAAAGATGTTTTTTACCAACTTTTTTACAATTCACTTTTATTAGTACATGTACAATGTTAATTTTCCTAAACCTATACTAGTTTTTCCATTATTAGGAGAATATATTAATCCACATAAAACTGAAAATTTTCAGTACAGATTAGAAAGAGACACTGTGGCTAGGGGAATGTATTAATCCATGTTCAGGTCAGATTAGAAAGAGAATATGTGGCTAGGGGAATGCATTAATCCATGTTCAGGTCAGATTAGAAAGAGACAATGTGGCAAGTCTTGAGAACAAGCTGGGTCAAAGCGTGAGTCACTCAGTTTTCAGAGGAAATCACACTAACAAATACATACCCCAAATATTGTAAAACACTAGGAACAGATTTTCTGGTGTTCAAATCACAAATATGTTATTATGAGATTGGACATTTTAAGAAGCACAGTGTTAAGCTTTCAAAATATATAAGTATTAACAATAATTTGAGGCTCTACATTAATGTTTTAAATAGTTAAAATACATCATCATTTATTTGAACTAAATGTGATTACAATATGTTCTTCTGGGCCCATTAGATGCTTTCTTCCATCTCATTAATTTTTTAACCACTCCAGATTATATAATTATTTATTTATTTTTAAATTGTATATTTAAATTTCTTGAACCAAATTTTTCTTAGTATCTTATGCTTACAAATGTGCAATCACACCTTTTTTCATCATAAAAACAATGGTCTGTAAATAAAACAGCCCGATAAAATATGTATATGGTCACCTTGTCAGGAACCTGTGATTTAAATACACAGGTTTTTTTTGCGTGTGTGCATGAAAAAACAAAAATCTAAATTATTATTTTTTACTTTCATTACTAAAATTAATTTATATTTCCATTGAATATCTTAATTCTCCAAAGTTCCCTAGGTCAAACTGTACAATTTATAAATTAGATCTTTTTGTTTAAATCCGAGTTTTTATTTAGCCCAGAAGAAAGATGGTAAAAATAATTTAAAAACTCAGCAAAAGTTACATTCTAATATTTGCTTAGCCTAAAGCTAGCATAGATGAAATCAACTGTACTATAAGCTACACATATTGTGCTATATGCTACACATAATTTGCTACATGCTACACATAATGTGACATAGCTGACTAAATGTGTTAACATTTTATTTTTTTTAAATACCACCTCGTGATAGAATCATGTAATTAATGGAGTGGGGGGTATAAAAATAACAACATGAATAAAAGTAAGCTATAACTTTTTCAAAAAGTAAGCTATAACTTGTTCAAAAAGTAAGCTATAACTTGTTCAAAGAGCTCATCACAAACATCAAATGTTGTTGCCAGATTACCACAAAGATGTGCAGCACAGATTTCATTGACTCCACATTTTTGTTATCCTACATTTTTTGAGTTTCTGGATACATTAAATTTTCAGTTTGACAGGCTTTTTAAAATATCTTATTCAATTTCATTCAAATCGGATTTCAAAAGTTGTGCAGTTACCCCCAAAGAATTAAATTTGATTTTTTAAAATGTTTACGTATTTATTAATCTCTTTAGGTATTTGCTAATCCTGTTGATATAAAAATAGATACTCGTTTATCGTATGCATAACAAAGTTAGACATTTACCCCCACCAAGTACAACCTTTTGTAAAAATATGTTTGTGCTGGCTTACTCCCTCCGAATCCCTTTAAATGTCTATTAAGCTAGCGGCTGTTTTATTGTCCCATTTCATTCGGTTTATTATAAGGTAAATACGCAAATGATTTATAATTTCTTGTTAAATTGAGTAATTGTTACTTTCAATCCTTAGTATTTGCCAAAGGCCAGGTGGCAAGGAAGTAAAATGTTAGTGTAAATTAATGCAAAAGAATATTTTTTGATTTTTCAAGGACTCACATATCTGGGGAGTCAACATTGTCCACCAACCTGAAGTCATTTGTCATTAAAACAAATCATGGAAACAAAACTTATAAAAAAGGAAGGTGCTTTACTGGAAATTGAATTGAAGGGCAGCTGTGAATATCTATAAATATATGTTATACATTTTTTTCTACTCATTAAATGGATCTTGGGGTTTTAAAATATTAATGATCTTTATTAAGATATCAAGTCCTGAGTTTCTTTTTAGGACATCATTATTAAGATATCAAGTCCTGAGTTACTTTTTAGGACATCATTATTAAGATATCAAGTCCTGAGTTTCTTTTTAGGACATCATTATTAAGATATCAAGTCCTGAGTTACTTTTTAGGACATCATTATTAAGATATCAAGTCCTGAGTTTCTTTTTAGGACATCATTATTAAGATATCAAGTCCTGAGTTACTTTTTAGGACATCATTATTAAGATATCAAGTCCTGAGTTTCTTTTTAGGACATCGTTATTAAGATATCAAGTCCTGAGTTTCTTTTTAAGGACATCGTTATTAAGATATCAAATCCTGAGTTTCTTTTTAAGGACATCGTTATTAAGATATCAAATCCTGAGTTTCTTTTTAAGGACATCGTTATTAAGATATCAAGTCCTGAGTTTCTTTTTAAGGACATCGTTATTAAGATATCAAGTCCTGAGTTTCTTTTTAGGACATCGTTATTAAGATATCAAGTCCTGAGTTTCTTTTTAAGGACATCGTTATTAAGATATCAAGTCCTGAGTTTCTTTTTAGGACATCATTATAAAGATATCAAGTCCTGAGTTTCTTTTTAGGACATTATTAAGATATCAAGTCCTGAGGTGTTTTTTTTGGACAAAGAGAATGCATTTTGAGAAAAAACCTTTTGCCCTTAAAAATTAATTCTGAAAGCTAATATGAGAAGGAATATGCTGTTGACAAGTTTAGGACTTTGTAAAATTGTATGTAATGCCTAACATTAATAACATACCGTGATAGAGAAAAAAATGTATGTCGTAAATACAGCACATTATATAATAACTCAATAAGTTAATATTAAAAGTGATTCTCAAAATAAAAATGAACCATAATAATACTTTTGCTGCAAATGGATTGAGTAAATTCCTTTTATGCATGCTACCCTTTGAGTAAATCTTTCATTGGTTTAGTGCAGAGTAAGTTTACCCCACCGTATGAAATCAGCACTGTTAAAGAAACAAAGCGTTTCTTCCATCACATTAAATTGTCTACCACTGTGTATGAAATCAGCACTGTTAAAGAAACAAAGCGTTTCTTCAATGACATTAAATTGTCTACCACTGTGTATGAAATCAGCCCTGTTAAAGAAACAAAGAGTTTCTTCCATGACATTAAATTGTCTACCACTGTGTATGAAATCAGCACTGTTAAAGAAACAAAGAGTTTCTTCCATCACATTAAAATGTCTACCACTGTGTATGAAATCAGCCCTGTTAAAGAAACAAAGCGTTTCTTCAATGACATTAAATTGTCTACCACTGTGTATGAAATCAGCACTGTTAAAGAAACAAAGAGTTTCTTCCATCACATTAAAATGTCTACCACTGTGTATGAAATCAGCAGTGTTAAAGAAACAAAGAGTTTCTTCCATCACATTAAATTCTCTACCACTGTGTATGAAATCAGCACTGTTAAAGAAACAAAGCGTTTCTTCCATCACATTAAATTGTCTACCACTGTGTATGAAATCAGCACTGTTAAAGAAACAAAGCGTTTCTTCAATGACATTAAATTGTCTACCACTGTGTATGAAATCAGCCCTGTTAAAGAAACAAAGCGTTTCTTCCATGACATTAAATTGTCTACCACTGTGTATGAAATCAGCACTGTTAAAGAAACCAAGCGTTTCTTCAATGACATTAAATTGTCTACCACTGTGTATGAAATCAGCACTGTTAAAGAAACAAAGAGTTTCTTCCATCACATTAAAATGTCTACCACTGTGTATGAAATCAGCCCTGTTAAAGAAAAAAAGCGTTTCTTCCATCACATTAAAATGTCTACCACTGTGTATGAAATCAGCAATGTTAAAGAAACAAAGAGTTTCTTCAATGACATTAAATTGTCTACCACTGTGTATGAAATCAGCAATGTTAAAGAAACAAAGTGTATACTTACAGTTCAGGTATATCATCAGGTGTCTTGGCTCCACTCAACTTCAGATACTTGTAATGTTCTCTGGTGATTGAACATTTAGAAATCAAACCTATGAATTATCAAGTTACTTAAGTCTATGACACACACACACACAATGTGCAATACGATTAATTTAACCCAGGACCTTAAACCTACACTTGGCTGTAAGTTGTGAGGGACAGTGACAAGGAAAACAAGGACATGAGATTTATCTGCAGTTTTTATGCTGAATTTAGTTATGGCATTGTTAGCCCTTTGTTTTATAAAGAAAACATACGGTGGCGTAGGAAAAAACCACTCAAAATTCAATTGTTTTATACTTAATTTATTTGGCCAGGTTTTTTTTATATTCAAGAATGGGGTACAACAATGCCAAAAAATACGTTTCCCCCGTTATAAAGCAAATATAAAATGTTATCCCTAAACACATGCAACCACTCAGATTTATCAGCTATAATATGTGGTATGTATGGCAACCGTCCGTCCTCATGGGACGATGGCGTGCACTCCTGCTCCTCTGCCCCCCCCCTGCCCTTTCTCCTGGCCCTTCTCTCTTCACTCAAAGCTATGAGGGATGCTTCCGCGACATGAATGCCCTCACGCACTTTTGCCCGCCAGGAGGTGCGCTCCTCGGCAAATATATATGTGGTAATGTTAAATAAAAAACTCACTTCAACAGCAGGTTCTCATAGAAGATTTTCAAATTAGAATCTCTTGGGTCTGGTGCTATTTGAAGCAGAGGTTTCAGATACTTGGTGTCAATATATTCAATTTTTTCCTTTACAACAAAATATTAAATGTTTGATTGATTAAGATGTATTACGTAAATATCAACATTTTAAAATAAACTTGAATATTTATATTTGTTACAATTTTACCTAAATATTCAAAAGATTTAAAATACAATTTTCATATATATATATATATATATATATATATATATATATATATATATATATATATATCTTATCTTATCTGTTTACAGACGCTCCTTCTATACAGAAGATTATTGCGTCCTACGCTTATCTATGGTTTGTGTTTAGTCCTGCATTTTTATTAGAGATTTAAATGTTGATAAAGTGTTGGTTTTCCTGGATTCTTCAGGCAACCCATTCCACGCCCGAATTCCGGACGGGAAGAAGGAAAACTTGTATGTGTTTGTTCTTGCATACGGAATAAGAAAGGTGTTTTTATCCTTATGTCTATCTGAGGGTTGTATTAAGTTATCTTTGTGTTGTATTTCTAAATTAGAATTAATTGCTTTATGTATGATTACTACTTTGCTCTTGGTTCTTCTATCCTCTAGTGTTTCAAGGTTTAATGATTTAACTAATGGTGTTACTCTTGTCAGGTTTATATATATATATATATATATATAACCCCCTTTCCAGTCCATGAGGGACTATGGGGCAAGTGAAGTAGCGTTCACAAGTTCATTTAGCCACCACTAACAAGCAAGGGATTGGCGTATATTTAAAAAGGATCTAGCTAAGTTTTCTAAATTTGTAAATAGTTAATCCACGAATAACCCATGTTGTTTTTCTTTGGTTATCAGGCTATTCCCCAAGGGATCTCACCCTCAAATGGTTTCGCCCGTGATCTCCAATGATTCCTTCTATACCAGCCATCATGTGATCTGTAATCTGCAAGGATAACGAAAAAAAGATGAACATGAAAGGTGTAAGGAGGGAGAGGGGAATTAATTCTATACAGTTACTGTGAAAGGCCTGCAATCTTCATTGTGGCATTCTTGACCAATTAATATTTCCAAGTAAGGGCTACCGTCTACATTGTCTCATTCTTGACCAAACAATATTTCTAAGTAAGGGCTACCCTCTTCATTGTGTCATTCTTTACCAAAAAATATTTCTAAGTCTTTTTTTTTCCTTTTAACTATTAAAAAAAAACTCTTGAATTTTCTTTGGTGTTATACTAGCTATTAATATCTGTGTCATTACTTAATAAGTTTGTTTTAATTAAATTCACATTTAAATGTACAGGCATGTCAGTACTCAAATAAAAAAATACCAACAGCTCATTATTTTAATGCTAATGTATAACGTACTGTCATTTATGTGGTTATTATGATACGAATGTTTATTTAATTATTATATGTATTTTATTATCTCCACGTAAAGCGCTGTGAGCCCGGCTCCTAGCTGGGATACAGTGCTATAAAAATTATCAATTTATTATTATTATTATTATTATTATAATGCTTCAATGCAAAAAACTCACATGTGAATGAAGCTCCTTGTACATTGTCCTGTCTTTGGCTGGTGCTAAACTTATCTGTAGCAAGTAGACGAGTGGCTTGATAGTTATACCCTGAAACATCATAAACAAATATACCCTGAAACATCATCTGAAACATCATAAACAAATATACCCTGAAACATCATAAACAAATATACCCTGAAACATCATAAACAAATATACCCTGAAACATCATAAACAAATATACCCTGAAACATCATAAACAAATATACCCTGAAACATCATAAACAAATATACCCTGAAACATCATAAACAAATATACCCTGAAACATCATAAACAAATATACCCTGAAACATCATAAACAAATGTACCCTGAATCATCATAAACAAATGTACCCTGAAACATCATAAACAGATATACCCTGAAACATCATAAACAAATATACCCTGAAACATCATAAACAAATATACCCTGAAACATCATAAACAAACGGAAATATAAAGAATATTGCTGACAGATCAAATTTTTTTAAATAACAAAATTGTATTTCCTTGTCATGATCAGATTTCCGAAATAGTTTTTAAAACGTTGGTTCCAAAATTTAAAACTTTACATCTAGGTCTTGGATCATAACACAGTGCACTGTTTTAATTATAGCCATGTTATGTAAATCATTTAATAGTAGTAGATTCGCTATATCAAATGGTTTGAAATTATTTATATGTCAAAATTTACATTTAAATGGCACATACTGTGACACAAAAAAACTGATTCATACATATGTCAATAAGTTTTATGCAGTGAATTAAATTATTCGCTTCTAAATGAAGAAAAAAGTACACTTGTGATGCATCTTGCGGTCATATAATTTTAATGTGGCAGGTTGGCCATTGTGCATTTAGCTTATGAGGAGGATTTTCTTATCAAAGCTGATGAATGACTTCTAAAAATAGATTTCAAATTCTATTGACAAGATTTTAATTGTTCAAAATAAGAGGCTGCTGCGTGAACAGTCAAAAATACATTTAAGAAAAGAATTTCTGACATTCTCTCCATGCAATCTCTGAAATTCAGTAAATAAAATAATTATGTCACAAAATTAGGCCATACATTTTCCATGCAATCTAAAGCAAATGTTTACTAAATGTGTCACCATCATGACTATGCTCATAACAACTGTCCATGTACCTAGGGCGTCAATGTGGTGATAATCACAATATCTTGAGGCGTTAATGTGGTGATAATCACAATATCTTGAGGCGTCAATGTGGTGATAATCACAATATTTAGAGGCGTCAATGTGGTGATAATCACAATATCTAGAGGCGTCAATGTGGTGATAATCACAATATCTAGAGGCGACAACGTCAATGTGGTGATAATCACAATATCTAGAGTCGTCAATGTGGTGATAATCACAATATCTAGAGGCGTCAACGTCAATGTGGTGACAATCACAACACTTACTAAGTGGGCAGGTGATATTTAATACAAATTTTTATACACCTCTCCTCTACACACCCCCCTCCCCCAAGCACACCCAAGTACTCTCCACTACAGTCAAACCACCCCCCCCCCTTTTTCCCACATCAAGGGGAACATAATAATATACTTATAGATCTGTGATGGCGAACTTATGGCACGCTTTCCACAGTCGACACGCTGAGCCTCATCAGCAGGCAAGCGACTAAAATATTACTTCCTTAATCAAATCAGCCAAGCTGTAAATACGTGGGTTTTGTTGATTTCGGGCACGCGGCCCAAAACAAGGTTCACCACCACCGTTATAGATGGTCCTCAACCAATGTTATTTGTCATGTTATACAATGCTGGATATACCAGGGAGGTGATACAAAGAAGAAATTTAGGAAACTTACATTTTGATTCCTTAAACCAACAGAATTTTTTTTTAACTGGATATTTTATATTCAGACAGGTCTCGGAGTTAAATCATAAAATGCATCTGAAACCAAACACGGCAAAAACTGAAAAGCAAATGTTCTGAAAGTTATGGAACTTTACCTTGTTTTAAAAAATGCATACGTAATCGAGGTGTGTCGCAGCACATCCTACCTGAATGAAGACAGTGAAGATGATAACAGACAACGTGGTTGTGACGAACATGTTCTTGGCTGGCAGGTCGTTGACGTCAAGTAGAGCCACCAGGGAGAAACACACGGCTCCTCTCAGTCCCCCGTAAGCCTGGAGGAGACACAGAGAAATTTTACACTGACAAACTACCCAATGACCGATGGTCCACATCTGTGTCTGCCAGATCACGAGGTTCACCTTAAGACAGGCTTTTTCCGGGTGCCGTTTTTACAAGTACGATCAAAATGTTTGGGGAGCCACATATCTGATTAAAGGCGAGTTTAAAACAAAAAAAGTGCTGCATGTTTTCCTCTGAGTTGCGAACCACTGCCATAGTAATGTATCAAAGTTCATAGTTCACATTACGTCTGATATGTTTCAAAGATTGTTCACCAACTGTATGCCTCATGGCAGATAGTTGAGTGATGGCCCAACTCCTTTAAAAGGACACATAAAACTTTAGCCAAAATCAGGGTACGTATCGGATGTACGACATAAGAACATTTAATCAATTCATTACCTAATCTATAAATGTATTCTGATTACTAAATCTATAAATGTATTCTCATTACCTAATCTATAAATGTATTCTGATTACCTAATCTATAAATGTATTCTCATTACATAATCTATAAATGTATTCTCATTACCTAATCTATAAATCTATTCAGATTACCTAATATATAAATCTATTCGGATTACCTAATATATAAATGTATTCTGATTACCAAATCTATAAATTTATTCAGATTACCTGAACTATAAATGTACTCAGATTATCCAATCTATAAATTACTACTATTACCTAATCTATAAATATATTCTATTAACCTGATGTATGTATTAACTATTCAGATGACACAATGTTTTGTGTAGTAAGTTTACTCTGTGACAAAAAAACTTGTTTACTAATTTTAGTTTTTTTTGACAATTTGAAAAAAAATGTCTTTGACCCTGATTTAGTCCTTTACATCAGTGCTTCTCAAACTTTTTAGTATGGCAGACCGGCAGGAATTTTTGCCCTCGCACCAGGGGCCGGTACCCTATTTTCCCAGTACTGACAATTCTTTCTGTCCTTTTTTGATAACGTCGGCGGACCGTCGGCGGATGGCCCATGGACCGGCACCGGTCCGCGGAAAACCACTTTGAGAAGCACTGCTTTACATAATGAACTAGTGCAGGTAAAATTGCAAGTATAAGAAAATGTGAAATTAGTTTAAGAGATCTATCAGCCAACTCACAATCATAAATTGTTCATGGAGGCCAATCTTGCGAACTCTATAAATATCCAGCCAGTTGATGACGTAAGACATGCCAAATATGACTGAAATATATAAGGACATTCTTAAATGATTTCAAATAAACAGTAATGGTTTAGGCTAATGGTTTAGGCTAATGGTTTAGGCTAATGGTTTAGGCTAATGGTTTAGGCTAATGGTTTAGGCTAATGGTTTAGGCTAATGGTTTAGGCTAACAGCTTAAAGTCATTACAAAGTGTAAGTTAACAATCATGGAAAACTATTTATAAATTTATATATATATATATGTTATATCTATATTAATAAAAGGCAATTTTCAGTCCATTCTGTCATCTATAGCAATTGGTCCCTCAAACACATATGACTCCTACAGCCAACCATATTGAACACATTGACGAGGACGTTCAAAACGAGTTATTTTTGGTGCAGTATTTCTGCCAAGACTTTATTTTGAGTTATGCGCATTGGGATTTATAGTCAAAAGCTCTGTTTTTACAAGTTATTTATTTTAACTATAATGAATAGTATTTCGTATGTATATATTGTTATTAAAAATAACATAAGTATCAGGCACAGCTCATATTTCATGGGTAGGTAATTCTATGGGTAGGTAATTCTATGGGTAGGTAATTCTATGGGTAGGTAATTCTATGGGTAGGTAATTCTTTGGGTAGGTAATTCTATGGGTAGGTAATTCTATGGGTAGGTAATTCTATGGGTAGGTAATTCTATGGGTAGGTAATTCTATGGGTAGGTAATTCTATGGGTAGGTAATTCTATGGGTATGTAATTCTATGGGTAGGTAATTCTATGGGTAGGTAATTCTATGGGTAGGTAACTCCATTGTTTATTTCATGGGTAGGTAACTCCATTGTTTATTTCATGGGTAGGTAACTCCATTGTTTATTTCATGGGTAGGTAAATCCATTGTTTATTTCATGGGTAGGTAAATCCATTGTTTATTTCATGGGTAGGTAAATCCATTGTTTTGGGGGTCTACTCACTAATAAACCTGTAAACAAGACAGAATAAGATTGTCCAGAGGGTGAAGCCTGTATGCCAGTAATGTTCATCGTTGACCATAACAAGACCCAGGAACAGGAATATGATGATCTCATTGGCTGAGCTGTAGGCAAGGGAGACAAGACGATACAGCAGTTGATAACAAAGGCAATAGATGGGGATAGTTTATTTGTAAGAAGCCATTGTAGGAGACTGAATTTTTTTAGAAACAGTTACAAAAAAAATAGCTTTCTAAAGTTAGTTATCTTATAATTAATTCATGCGTACTTATTTTTCAATTTGATTTTTAAAATTATTAACACAACAAAACAGAAAATAAATAGATAGCATTGCTCAACTTAGCATTTTAAACTAAAAGTTAACAATTTATGTATTTCAGATTTAAATATTCATTAACTACTACAGTGTGGAAGATAACATATAAAAATCTTCTAGTTAACCATAATTTGATCAAACATAAGCGTACCTGATTACTTTAGTGAAATATTTAATGGTTGTCCGAGATTTTTCGCTGATGTTGTTGAAAGCATATTGCATCTGTGTGAGGCCACACCCAATAATACTGGGGAGAGAATTCATCATGTTTCAGCTTTGTTTCTCTTTTATCCTTCTATAAATAGGTTAAATTTTGGGTCACGTAAATAGTGCCATTTATTGATCGTCGTGAGTGATGAGAGTGCTAATATGTTTTTCAGTGATTTCTATAGACATTACAAAAATATATAAAATATTAGCACAAACTTCTAGTAGCACACTAGTTAAGTTTATTTCACTGATTTTATTGAACTATTTATGCCACGCTTTAAAGCAGGGGAGGTTACAAAATATTTATTAGAGAGAAGAGACCAATGTATTAGTTTAATTTTTGCTTATATGGTTTTTTTAAAAAAAACACTTTTGGAATATGCATGTGATCACATAATATAAAAGAATAACTTGAGCTATAACTTAAATAGGTGCATGGTTGCCTCTGGTTGTCGATGGCTGCTATTGCCAAGTGACAGTTGTCAAATGTCAAATGGCAGTGCTATCAAATAATTTTATTTAATGGAACATCTTGCCTTACGGTAAATATTTACCTTTAAAATTTTATTGGATTAAAAATTAAATTGTCTTCAACTGTGTCTATTTTGTATTTTTATTTTTGAAACAATGGTATTTACAACAAGAAGATTGTTTTATATGGCCACACCAGGACAAATAATAATAAACATGTTAAAGCAGTTATCAAACCATATCATTCAAATGCAACTAAGACAATGTTATGCTGTTGTTAATCTTTACATTTTATGACAATATTTACTTTACCACTACACTAATGATTTGACCTAAAAGTTTTCTTTTAAAATTACAAACTTCCATCACAGATTGTTTGACTTTCCCCACAATTAACTTTAATTCTCCACCAAAAATAAAAATGAAATAAAAAATAAAAACAATCGGATCCATCTATTTTGGTAGATAAAGATGGTAGATAAAGACTGTAGATAAAGACTGTAGATGGAGACTGTAGATAAAGACTGTAGATAAAGACTGTAGATAAAGACTGTAAAGACTGTAGATAAAGACTGTAGATAAGACGGTAGATAAAGACTGTAGATAAAGACTGTAGATAAAGACTGTAGATAAAGACTGTAGATAAAGACTGTAGATAAAGACTGTAGATAAAGACTGTAGATAAAGACTGTAGATAAAGACTGTAGATAAAGACTGTAGATAAAGACTGTAGATTAAGACTAGATAAAGACTTGGTATTTCTGTGGGTCATAGGTTAAGTATAATGTCCTCACCTAATGATCCCTGAGAATTCAAACAGCTCAGCCATCAAAAATCCAAAGTAGGCCATGGTAAATATAATAAGAGGCTGGGCAACTGAAATTCAAAGGATTGTTTTCTAGCATTTTAATGATGCTGAAATGTTTTTTATCAATATACAAAATATTTACCTTAGAATAACAAGGTTCTATATGCACTTTTAGTCAAACCAAGATATTTGCTTTTGAAAATGTGATGTTAGGTAGGCCTATATAGAGTTAGAAACTTGTTATTCTGTACTTCCTACAAAATTGTCTCACGATACGGCTTTCATATTTTTTTACCATGACAGATTGATATGGGACCATTACCCGCTGGACATAACTTCATTTTTTTTCACAAATTCAAGTTAGAACCTTGATATTCTAAGGGGGCGCAAGTCACCAATCATTAATTTAATGTTCAAGTATGCACAAGTTCCTGACGACCAAACACTTGATGCCCAATAATCTCTTCACTTGACACTGACCTTTGACATGTTGTGCGTGCTTGGTGAGCAGAGCTGTGGCGATCCCTGCCAGGACCCCAATCAACAGACCACCAAAGCAGACCACAAAGAACTTGACAAAGCCAAGAAGCAGCTAGAGTGGTGGTGGAAGAGTTACGAATTAAATTCCTTACAATTCATTCAAGACCTGGCAGTTACCATTTTCATGGAAGTAATGTCATGAAATGTGTAAGCGTTAAAGAAAATAACCACTTCCTCCTTCATCCAATACCATCGAGAATTTTTGTTTTAATCCCTCAGTAAAGGGTAAAAGATGTAGCAAGAGTCTGTTAATAATATTGTGAGTAGATGAATTTTTATAAACTCTATTTTAATTAGATCATTTAAAGCTAGGATATTAAAACAGGAAGCCACGCCACTAGTGTGATCTGATTTCACTTAAAGCTAAGATATTAAAACGGGAAGTATCTAGAGTGATTTGATTAGGTTAGAGAAAAAAATGGGACTTGGTGCCAGGGGAAATGCAAAAATTGAGGTTTGTTTGAGGTGATACAGTTGCTCAAAATTGAGACAGGTGAGTCAAGACAGTTGCTCACAGTTGAGACAGGTGAGTAAAGAAAGTTGCTCACAGTTGAGACAGGTGAGTAAAGACAGTGGCACACATTTCAAAGCAGGAGATGTTTATATAGTGTTGAAAAATGGTAAAGATTACAGTTAACATTTTGATATTCATAATTAAATGTACATTTCTTTATCTGTGAACTTTGAAGTTGCTCATGGTGCGGTCTGATTCAACACCTGCTAACTGATAATATGAGAGAAGCTTCCGGCCCTGACCAACTCTATGTCCAAATATTATGGACCACGCCCTTCCCCCTAAGGCCGATTATGTGAGAAAAACTTACATGTATCCATGTGATCTCATCCATGACGTTGTACGCTTGAAAGACTTTATAGAGTACCACAGTTACACCATCTGAGAAACACAGTAACAAAACAGCCAATAAAAAGTGGTAATTTTCAACACTATGACGTTATCACATCACGCAACAATCAACTTTCTAACATAAAACATTCATTACAAGCGTTTGAAACCTGTGTTACTCTTGTCAATTTTGAATATTCTCCAGTATTGAATCTTGCTGCTCTGTTTTTGAATTTGTTCTTGTTTATCCAATTCTCCTTTGATAGATGGGTCCCATACAGATGATGTGTATTCTTACATAGGTCTGACCAGTGGAAGGTAGCCTTTTAGTTTTATGTTCTTGTTACATTTGTAAGAGTTTTTTCTTTTTATTACATGATTAACATGGGGATGTATTAATAATAATTTTTATTTATTATATCTCCTAAGTACTTTGTGCCTTTAGTTTGGATGAGCTCTTCTCTATGAATGAAATATTTACCATTTATTTGTTTATTTGTTTCGTTTTCTTTCATACTCTGAACAGCTTACACTTAAATAACTCTCATATTTAGAATTTTAAAAATACAACTAATCAATTTAGATTTTAATAATTGAAAATAACCATGTAATTTTATTAATCTTTTAGTCAAAGAAGAGAAACTAAATGTTTGTTCAATGAGCTGAAAATTGTTATACAATGAAACGTGCCGTTAAGCAGAGATTCTCCAAACACCAAAAAGTATAAGACGTGATTGACACCAATGAAACATACCGTTGAGCAGAGATTCCCCAAACACCAAGAAGTATAAGACGTGATTGACACCTATTTCATTGAATACAGCAAGCACCTGAAATTAAATATATTTAATATATATAAGTTCTTAATTTATTCACAGAGGGTAATACTAATCTTTTTTTAAAGGGAGTTACATGTAGCAGAATAAGATTATAAACTAGACAAGAATTACAATTTAAGTTGATATAGGGGGCTAACTAATCACAGACTGTATGTAAGTGGGCTTTTGGCAAAATGCAAAGAATTTTGAAGAACTTTACTTTGGTCAATGGCCTTTTGTTTTACAGACATGTGATACAGAACTTTACTTTGGTCAATGGCCTTTTGTTTTACAGACATGTGATACAGAACTTTACTTTGGTCAATGGCCTTTTGTTTTACAGACATGTGATACAGAACTTTACTTTGTTCAATGGCCTTTTGTTTTACAGACATGTGATACAGAACTTTACTTTGGTCAATGGCCTTTTGTTTTACAGACATGTGATACAGAACTTTACTTTGGTCAATGGCCTTTTGTTTTACAGACATGTGATACAGAATTTTAAACAAGAAATAAGGAAACAGCATTTTTTTTTGGTTAAATATTAAATTTTAAACCAATAAAGGACTGATAGCTTTCATAAATAAATGCCAGTGAGTGCTCTGGGGAAACAGAAATATACATCTGAAAATCACATCTCTGTGCAGGATCTGATTCTAACTGAAGTATACGACAAGTGGTCCTTGAGTCTCAAGGGAGACAACTGCCACTTACCGCCACAGGATCCACGGCCACGATGAGAGAGGAGAAAACCATGATTTCTATAAAACTCATCTCAGCTATGTCCCCCATGGCCCCCGACCTGGCAAGGCCGTACAGTGTACCGCCTGTTCACAAAATAATAACAGATGACATTTTAATTTTTTAAAATGAGAAGGATATGTTTATTTCTTAAAAGTAAACCAAAACTTGAGGTCATGAAGGACTAAAGATGTGGGAATACATTTGTGAATAAACTATATTGAAGTTGAAGATATAATATTTTTTTCAGAAACAAGTAAAAAGTAAACATAAACAAAATGGAGGAAAAATTGTTAACACTCATGGAGTCACTAAAGCATTGAAAAGCAAACCAAACAAAGTAAACAAAACACAGTTAACATTTAACAATGGGTTATTACCAGTGGTTCTGGGCCCTGGGTGCAAGTGGCAGACTCAAGGGGGCTGGTGGGGAGTGGGGGGGGGATCTCTGGGAAAAAAGTTTACATGCATTTCCCTGTTTGGCGGGTTGGGAAAAGTTATGAGATGTAAATGGATGTGGCCCCAGGCTGACACAGCTCAAACTAATTCACAATTAAGTTTTTTTTTAAAACAAAACAAAACTTTCTATTCAGCTTGTTTGGTACATTTAGGTCTCCATTATTGTGTTACTATTTTTGTAAGCAGTGCATCAAGGACAGAATACTTGCTCTGACTGAGTGATGACAGCTGAACAAGCATCAGAAGAATACAGCTTTGTTTACTGTCATAATCGATGGCTCAAAACAAAAGCAACAATAGATTTTATTTTTGATTGGGGGAATGGTCTACTGTTATTGTATTTGACCCCCTCACCCCCCACCCCCACTAAGAAATCAGGTTGCTTATTGATCCAAAAGACAATAAAAGACTTATTGACATTTTCTTAAAGAATCTATTAATTGTGACAGCCCCCCTGGGGAATCTTCAACAAAGTATAAATTGATTAGGGTCTGTTGACATGGTATAAATTGACTTGGGTCTGTTGACATGGTATAAATTGACTTGGGTCTGTTGACATGGTATAAATTGACTAGGGTCTGTTGACGTGGTATAAATTGATTAGGGTCTGTTGACATGGTATAAATTGATTAGGGTCTGTTGACATGGTATAAATTCATTAGGGTCTGTTGACATGGTATAAATTGATTAGGGTCTGTTGACATGGTATAAATTGACTAGGGTCTGTTGACATGGTATAAATTGATTAGGGTCTGTTGACATGGTATAAATTGACTTGGGTCTGTTGACATGGTATAAATTGATTAGGGTCTGTTGACATGGTATAAATTGACTTGGGTCTGTTGACATGGTATAAATTGATTAGGGTCTGTTGACGTGGTATAAATTGATTAGGGTCTGTTGACATGAGTATAAATTGATTAGGGTCTGTTGACATGGTATAAATTGATTAGGGTCTGTTGACATGGTATAAATTGATTAGGGTCTGTTGACATGGTATAAATTGATTAGGGTCTGTTGACATGGTATAAATTGATTAGGGTCTGTTGACATGGTATAAATTGACTAGGGTCTGTTGACATGGTATAAATTGATTAGGGTCTGTTGACATGGTATAAATTGATTAGGGTCTGTTGACATGGTATAAATTGATTAGGGTCTGTTGACATGGTATAAATTGATTAGGGTCTGTTGACGTGGTATAAATTGATTAGGGTCTGTTGACATGGTATAAATTGATTAGGGTCTGTTGACAGTGGTATAAATTGATTAGGGTCTGTTGACATGGTATAAATTGATTAGGGTCTGTTGACGTGGTATAAATTGATTAGGGTCTGTTGACATGGTATAAATTGACTAGGGTCTGTTGACATGGTATAAATTGATTAGGGTCTGTTGACATGGTATAAATTGATTAGGGTCTGTTGATATGGTATAAATTGATTAGGGTCTGTTGACGTGGTATAAATTGATTAGGGTCTGTTGACGTGGTATAAATTGATTAGGGTCTGTTGACATGGTATAAATTGACTAGGGTCTGTTGACTCGTATAGCAGTGGGGACCAATCTCATGCATGAACTTGAGAGTCACCTATAATAAAATTTGTTATCTTTATATTCTTAATTTAAAAAAACACCTTCTCATAAATTTGATCTTTTCACTTCTGTAAATATAAAAGCCCTTAAAATATTATATCTAAATTCATCAGTTAAGGCTGCTGTGACCTAACTTTGAACTTTAACCCCCATGTCAGGGTGTACAGTATGTATGTAATGTCAATCAAATTAATGAGATTATTTATTTTAGGTACTGGCTCCTCAATGCATCTACATTTCCCCTGAACTATACACTTTTTGAATAGCTAATTTGTTCACAGTTTTATTGTGAGTCTCACACACTGATTAGTAACGACCTAACAAAAAACAAAAAAAAAGCAACAAATACTTCAACAACTTAAATATTATTCAGTTGATACAACATCCTAAAAATATTACCACAAAAAATTGACAGCTTCGTTATGTATGAACACAAAAGGAGTTCATGAACAGTTAACAGGATTGTTGTTACAGAGCGCCAACACAAAGTCACGTGTAAAGTTTGTCTAATAAGTCAGTTTAAAATTGTACGTGACACTTTGTGGGTTCCCCAGGGAGGAAGTTGGTGCTGCCCAAATATATAGCTTTGGGACCTCTGCCCCACAGCAAAGCTATCAAGTCAATTTGATATGTCCGACAGCAAAGCTGTCAGGTCAAACTGATATGTCCTGGATAATTAATATGAACTGTGCATGACATTTATTAGTGAACCAATCAATAAGGCATCGAGTTCCTTCTGGGGGCCTAAAGGATGCACAAATACTGGTCATAACATATCGTTATCTTTAGCATTTAAATGGAAAGTAAACCCTGGGGTACCATGAATCCAATGAAGTATCTAAATCAATGTTCCCTTTAAGCTGCCCGGCCGCGCAGATATCTGAACGCCTCCGCGCAGCAGTTTAGAATTACCGCGCAGCAAATTTTGTAAAATATTACACCAAAAATGGATACTGTGAAACTCTGCACACCGTGAAACTCTGCACACCAAATTTTGTACTTTGCACACGGACCAAGAACCTTAGAGGGACCATTGATCTACATGTGTTTAAGTTTACAACAAAAAGGGAGCCTCTCACATTAAGGCACCGGCCCATGAGCTCCAAGCTGCCGGTACCCGAAGCATTTATAATCAAATAAAAAGAGAAATCATGTTAATAAATCTGACAGTGGTCTCTGGTGCAATTTTGAAACTTGTCAATAAGTCTGCCAACAAGTCTGTCAATCAGTCTGCCAACCAGTCTGTCAACCAGTCTGCCAACAAGTCTGTCAACAAGTCTGTCAACAAGTCTGTCAACAAGTCTGTCAACATGTCTGTCAACAAGTCTGACAACCAGTCAACCAGTCTGCCAACAAGTCTGTCAACAAGTCTGTCAACCAGTCTGCCAACAAGTCTGTCAAAAAGTCTGTCTACAACTCTGTCAACCAGTCTGCCAAATTTTACAATTGGAAAACACTGACAGCAGATCTCTAGCTCAGTGAAAGTCATAGATGCAGAAAATAATTTAGTGGGTATATGCTATACTGATTTCAAGTAATTTATACACTCGGGTGCTTTCAGGTGCTTAATATTCTCATGGACTTAACATGATTCCCTCTCAGGGCCGTTTAGCTTGTTTTTACATTAAGGTACGTTTGTAATTATCTGCAAGATCTTCCCCAAAAAATTGAATTTGCTTTAAAATGTAGACATAAGATGTAAAGTTTTAATTTACATTTGATGGTTTGGTTAACCTAAGCTTCTGGCCTATAAAAGGCCAACAACAAATATACAATGGCAGGGCGGGCCTTCAATGCCAAACATGAACTGAACTTGCAACCACCTTTTTTTTTAAAGCATCCATTAAAACAAATTTTGCTCGCTTTTTGTAGATGACGAATTAATGTTTGAATGTGAGAATTTAAGATTTCTTTGAAAACGGCTCAAAATTATATATGTGACAAAGAGGAAAAAGATTTTTTTAAATCATAAAAAAATAATCCAATTTTACTGTTTTTCTTCGGTCGAAGAATCAAAAGCAAAGGTCAAATTGCATTTTTGCTATGAGATTAAAATCCTGATGAGGCTTTCAGTGATCAATGAGAAGATGCAGTTTGGTGCAAAGAATAAAGAATGGAGCATTTCTCCTCTCCCCACCACCTGACCCACCCCTGAATATTTCAAATGAGTTCTACTCAAGTTACATGGTAACATTTGCTGCCTCTAGATGATCAGATCCCTGAGGTGTGTGTCACTATATGGAGCTCATGTTCTCCCCCTGGAGCTGATACAATGTCTGACTTTCTAGATTCACCATAGCCTGACGTCACAATGTCTGACTTTCTAGATTCACCATAGCCTGACGTCACAATGTCTGACTTTCTAGATTCACCATAGCCTGATGTCACAATGTCTGACTTTCTAGATTCACCATAGCCTGATGTCACAATGTCTGACTTTCTAGATTCACCATAGCCTGATGTCACAATGTCTGACTTTCTAGATTCACCATAGCCTGATGTCGTTATGTGTGACTTTCTAGATTCCCCATAGCCTGATGTTGCAAGTTGTAACATTACATTATTTGACAGTCTTTGACTCTGCCTATTTGAGTTCAAAAAGATCAACACAATAATTCAATTTAAAAATTTTTTTTACTTTTTTGTTTGCCTGCTTTAGGGAGCATATTTCTCAACAAAACCAAGAGGACCTTTTACTTTTAGTTGAAATGGAGGGATTTAATTTAGTCTGGGGGAAATTATTTACATTTTAAAAAGGGGGAGTAAAAAGCATTTTTAGGAAAATGTACTACAGCAGGAGTGGGCAAACTACGGCCCACGGGCTGCATGCGGCCCGCTACAGAGTTTTTTGCGGCACGCAGAAGCCTGCGGTAATACTGAAAAGATCAATAAATGTATGTTAAAGACGGATTTTTGTACTTGATTTGAGGCTAAATTTTGGTTAGGTGCGGCCCCTTGATGTTATATTTCTTACTAATGCGGCCCTCGCCCTAAAAAGTTTGCCCACCCCTGTACTACAGTGTAGTACAAGACTAATTTAATGTATTTTGTGAGAAGAGTCCCTTCAAATTATACATGTTTTTAAATAATAATAATAATAATAACCTCTTCAGACCATGACGGTCTATGGGGAAAGTGAAGTAGCGTTCGCAAGTTTCATATAGCCACCACTAACGAGCAGGGGAATGTGTGGCCAGCACAATGCCCCAGGGGCCTTGCCAGTACCTTGACTCGAACCTGCGACTCGGGTTCTGCCTCGGATCGATAGTCCAGCGCGCTACCATTTAGACCACCGCGCCCCACACATGTTTTTTATCCCTATTGTTAAGTCCTGCGACAGATACAATAGAATTTTTAAAAACTGCACAAAAAATTGAAAGGTCAAAGGAGTTTAATTTATAACTTTTTATATTTTAAAAATTAACCTCTTCACTTTACGCATGCTAATGTTTTGGGCGTATATGCATGGATGAATTGTTCATTACTTAACATTTTTAAATTTAAATTTTATTTTTGTCTCTTTTTAAGTTTTTTTTTCTTTATTGACTGGACAATTCAAATTTTTTCTATTTACCCTTTTTGCTTTGAGGTTTCATAAGTTAATTTTTGGCCGGACTAAATTACTAAATACAAAAAGAAGATAAATAGCTAAAAATGTCAATAACTTGAGCTCTAAATAACAGAAAACGAATATAAAAAAAACGGATCGCGTCTGCTAATAGCTGGTAACACTTAATGGGAATAATGGCTAATACTAGTCTTAGATTGGTAGTAAGTGTGGCATAGACCCTTGTCACGGGGTTGATCCCGTCTTTAAATTATTTTACTAGTAAACATTGAGCCAGATGAATATAAAATAAATTTTTGTTTTTATATATTTTTAATTATGAAACAGTTCTAAGTACACACTGCCATAGAGGGCTGCCGTAGTGTTAGGACATAATTATAATGATACCAGAAACCGCACTGCACTTGCATGTTGATGGCCTGCTGATCCTGACTGTGATTATTGTGAAAGTCAAATAAGCTCTAAGTGTCCTGTTTAAGTGTCGTCATTAAATAAAATGCACCATGAAATTTTGTTGAACTTGTGTCTAGTGCAAACATTCGCTTGTTAAATTTAATGGAAAAAAAACTATACAAAGGCCTGTATGGCTGCATGAATTTTCAAAAGATAAAAATGTATGCTATTAATTATCTTTGAATATCATTTTTTAAAAACACATATCTCATTGTCCATTGAATACCTATGTCGAATGACGTGTTCAGTATGTAAGTTTTCAGGGGATGCTTTTAGGAGCCTGCATAGCTCATCATTAGGCAGTGCTAAAATGTCAGCTAAAGAAGCAGCAGAAAATGTAATATTTCAAATAAAGATGGGGGAATATATCTTTATGCTTTTTCTAGTTACATTTTTTTTTAAAATAAAAAGTATATTTATATTATCTACATGGTGTTAAACTCCTTGAGTTTAGGGATACATATTTTAGCAAAATGTATGTGGGGCATCACTGCCTTGATCCAATTAAATCATTCTTTAACAGGTAATATTTATGTGGTGCATCACTGCTTTCATCCAATTAAATCATTCTTTAACAGGTAATGCAACACCTTAAAATTAAATAGTTGGTACTACAGAAATCACACATGTTTAGGAGATTGAATTCCGTTGCCTAATTTTGTTTAATAAATAAAAATGAACTTTAACATAAAATCAAGTTTTGACTTCAGTGAAAAATAAATTTTGAGATAATGTATTTATTTTGAGGGGAATTTTTTTTGAGACATTTAAATATTATAATATTAATATTATATTTAATATTATAAATATATTCAGCAAATCTGTGGGTGAGTTTCTTAATGTGCTATATGTTCCACCATTTCATTAGTGCCTTTAAATTTAACACACATGTATATGTTGACTGCAAAATAGCCCACAAATGCAATAATAGTGCATGCAAGAATCTGAGAGGAAAGTAACCAAGTGAAAAGTTAACATCACATGAGCTTATGGCATTATATACAAGATGCAAGAATGTAAGGAGAGCGTCTATAAATAAAAAGTGTGGAGTATTGATGTGTAACTTAGAAGAAATAAGTAAATAATGTAGATGTGTATTTGATGAATGTATAACAATCCTCCACCAGCATAAAACATAAAACAAGGAATGCACAAATAAAAGTATTAGCTCTAAGGCTATTTGGCAGGAATCAGGCAATGTTCCCTCTAATGTTCACTAGCCCATGTGCAAAATAATAAAATTAGTGTGCAGAGTTGCACAGCTTCAATTTTTTTGTGTGCAATATTTTCAAAATTTTTCACAAAATTACTGCGAGGCTTCGCTCAAATACCGCCCCGGCCGTGCAGCTTAAAGTGAACATTGGTATCAGGCGGTCATGTGGTTGGGGCGTGGATGTATGGCAGACATCAAAGGTCATGTGGTTGGGGCGAGGATGTATGGCAACATCAAAGGTCATGTGGTTGGGGCGAGGATGTATGGCAGACATCAAAGGTCATTATGGAGTGACTTCCTGGATCTACTAACGCTGTGTTATTGGATTGATGCCAGCCACTTTATCAACAAACATAACAATACTTTTTTCCTTTTCATTATTTTGGAATGATAATCCTAGTAGAAACATTTATTTATTTATTTATATATATATATATATATATTATAAAGAGATGTTTAACGTTCACATTGCATGACAATAATATACTAATGAACAAGTAAGGACATGTGCAGAAATAACTACTGCTGTAACAAAGTTGGTAAGATGTGATTTTTATAAGCATATCTAGAAACTTTGCTAGAACCAACTAGTATTAAACAAGAATGTCTAAGGACTATTCCTTAAGTACAGGACTTTTCACAAACTGTTTTCATTTCTCCATGCGACATACAAAAATGTCACAACCATCAAAAGGAGGACAAAAACAATGAAATAATGTAAGTGCCTTATAAAATAACTTACCCAGCATGATGCATGCAAGGACAGTTCCCTGGGGTCACAGAAGAGAAGCCAAAAAAAATGTAAACAAAAAATCAAACCACCATCAACAACAAAGACACACGAAATATAGTTTTTTTTTGGCAATGTAAAAATGTAAAAAAGAAAAAAGAGACAAAGCAATTACACAAAAGTTTTTTTTTGTGGAAAATTGTAAAGCATTTAGAGGGAGGAAAAATGCAATTTTTTTTTAAGTTAAACTACTGTTGCATGCAATGAATGAGAATGGGGGGAAGAAATATATATATATATAAAAAAGAAGGGGGAGCTTGATTAGTGTTTGGTTTGTTATTAATTTCATGGCTCAAATCATTGCATGAGTTACAAAGCGTTTAGGTTAGTAAGCCACATTGATTTTTTGAAACTGTTAATTTAACCATGTTTGATTTTAAAATTAATTTGAACTAAATATTCAAGGGCAGTTAAATATTCAAGGGGGGCAAACAGCACCTACAATCCTTTGGGATATTTATAAATCATTAATAAGGTAGTGTGTACATTGAAAAAAAACATTGGTTGAGAACCACTGGACTATAACAAGTTTTGTAGCAAGTCTGAACTAGTTTGCCATTTAATTTGCTTAAACAATCAAAATGACAACTTTTGATGATGCTTTTGTAAAACTCAATTTACTAAACTGAAATGTACAGCCGCTTGCTTTTATTGTACATCAAAAATAAAGGAGGACCTCAAAGAATGAAAAAACTGTTTACAAAAATGTTCAAAAAACAGGCCTTTCATCCCCCTACCATACACACACACACAGAGATTAGATAATTGTTCAAAGATTATTCAAGTGCTATCACATCACTACGTCAAAGACAAATTATATGGCCAACAATTTTCAACTTTTTTTAAAAAGTTTGTTTTTTTTAATGAAATTTATTTAATTAAAGATCATTTCTTCATATTATGCTGTGATTATGATAAACAGTGATTGTTTTGTTGTTTTTTTTTAATTAATAGATTAAAATTGAGTCACACAAGAGCAGACATTGAACTTGTGTGCATACAAAAGGGGGAGAAAAAATTTATAAAAGAATTTTTTAATTTTTTTTTAATCTTATATTAAAATAGTAATAAGTCTAGAATGTTGTTTTGGTTAAAATATACAATAATCTGTATCTTGAAAATGAAATGAATAATGACATGAAAAAAACACTTTCCATGCCTTTTTTTTTAATCAGTTAAGAAATATTAACTTAAACTAAGACTCCAAAAGCTTTGTAACTTTTACTAAAAAGATTATAGTAAACATTAATTTATTTTATGTTTAAATCTAATTCGCATTACATTTTTTAAAATGCATCACTTTAATTTGTATTTTATTTTGATTTGAAATATCATGCCATCTCCGACAATAATATTTTTAAAAATCTATTCATTCAACCAGGTGATTCAATTGTTATCAGCTTGTTTAAATTAGGTATCAAAACTTGCTCAGCTGGCTAGACAAAAAATTCAACTGATGCCCTATGCAAACAGTATTTCTCAATTGAATTTACAATATTTTTAAAATGAAGGCTCTTTTCTTTTACCTCCCCTTTCCAGATTACTAGACATATTGAAAGAAAACAGATTGGGTTTTAAATCTCAACAATAAAAAAAATGTAACCTTTGATTCTTTTCAAAAGAAAAATGCTTATGTAAGCCCTCTAAACAGAAAACCATTGTTGTGGTTATGTTTTTAATAGGTTGAATAGAATTCCATACTTTTTAAAAGTTGCAGTTAAGAGTCTGAGGCAACAAGGAGTTAAACATTTAAAATTGTTATTTCAATACGTGGGAAAACATGGGTGACACTAAGTTGTGTTGAAGTTTTTTTCAACACTGAGTCAAGGTTTAATTATAAAGAATATTTTTTAAAATTTAAGCACATACGATTGATTGAACTTTTTCTCCTTTCAATTTTCTTTTTAAACTAGTTTTAAAATTTGCAAGATTGAATGATAGCTAATATTTAATATTTCTAGTACAAATTGTTTTAATATTTTTTTATTTTTTTTTGTTGTAATTTAGCCATCATAAAAAAAGTAGTTTAAATTTGTGTGAATAGCTATTTTGTTATTAGTAATGTCACTGTTGCTATGTGGACATTTCAAAAAGCTTAAAGCATAAATAGTCATAAGCATCCCAGTATTTATTCTTCATGTGACTATTGGTTATTCCCATGTAATTAGATGCTCATTTAATGTGGCTGAATAGCTTCAAGAACATTTTGTTTTACTAGATTATATAATAAAAGTGCACTTACAATACAGGGGGAAACCAAACAACTATCTTTAAAAAAATGTTTACCCACTTGTAAGGCCGGTCCAAAATAACACCCCAAATCTTAAAGAATCAAACAACTATCCAATTTTAAAAATTCCACACTATATTTCACTTTTCATTAATTTATTATTTTTACTGCAAAATTGTTTTTGTATTAAGTATCTATAAATACTGATTTTACAAGTTGATGTTGTTTTTTTTTGCCATGGTGATCCTTAGAATTTGTGTCAAAAGAAAATATTAAAAAACAAATCTCTGGATTCAACTGGAATATTTAGTAGGAAGTTGATAAAATATCTCGGTTTGGCTTTCTTTAAAAGGACAGATTTCTTATAGCTAACACATTGCAAAATTGCATGAAGGAGCCAAGCCAACGTGCTTCAATTATAAATCCACTTCCAACATTAGTTATTAATTACCTCAAAGCTAATTAAATAAGTGTATTTAATTTTTTCTTTTTTTTTAAAGCTGTTATTCAAAGACGCTGTCAGTGGTAGACAGACCACCATGAAGCAGGGCATACCTGACCGTTAAAACCATGTTTAAAGTTAATACATGACCCATCTTCCTTAGGCATACCTGACCTTTAGATCCATGTTACAAGTTATAAATGATCCCATCTTCCCTTATCTCTCTCTAACACTGGAGGATTCAATGCATATTTTGGTTTAAACAAAATCAATTCAAATATTTTATCTCATATGATCCTTAAATTTCAAACTAGGGCGTGTTATCACATTTCAGCTTGGCTTTTGTAACAATGCTTGTCATAGATTAGGTTTATGCCCACCCCACACCCACAGTATAAATTTCCAAGTGATGAATCACAGTTTTGTGTTAAATTCACATAACATTTATTTAGGCTTTAATGTCCATAGTTAAATGATCAAAAGAGAACTTGTTTGGAGTTTTAAGGAGAAATATTTTTAAGAACTGAAAACACTGATATGAACTTGATGAAAACTTGCCTTTGAATACCACCCAAAACAATGTATGTTACCAACTAATTTAATCATAATAGTATTTTTATCCTACAAGTTAAAATCCTGAAGTTAATGTAAAAACCTGTCTAATTATTATGATAAGACATAAGAACTTGTCAAATTATGGAGATCGTATGAGAATTACCTTAATTATGTCTAATGATTACTTTTACCATTTTGGTGATGACACTGGGGTAAAAGGAACAAATTTGAATAATTTTTTAATGACTTACATACAGAATAAATAAAGCAAATATTTAACAAAATTACATTTAATGTTCAGCAGTACAAGCAGTTTACTGTACCACAACATTTTAGTCATAAAACAATATTTAACTTTTATTAAGAGAAGGTAGTTAAAAATATTAGATTGGAACAATTTTGGAAAAACCACACATATTAAGTATCATTGTACAAAACAGTAACAAGACTTTAAGCAACTTTTGACAATGACAATTGTTATGGAACTGATTTCTTTCTACAAGCACAACTTCATGAACTGTGACAGAAAACAAATTGGAAATTTTCTAAGTACTGGCTTTTAAATTGTAATCCTAATAAAAACACAGTATCTCCATAAGAATATCACTATATGTGGAAAAACATTAAGTTTACTTTATGCTATCATAATTGTTAAAGTCAGCTTACCAGAACAGCAAACAGTAGAATGCTGCCAATGTTCTCTAGAAATGTTCTGTCATGGAGACTGAAAGCAGCCTCAAGGATGATTCTGGGGGAAGATTTTAAGTTGGCGTTCACAAACTTATTTTAAACAATTCTTATTAAACTGAAACTGATGATAATATTTCAAATTGGCCTTCAGAAACTTATTTAAAACATTTCTTTTAAACCTATAGAATAAGATGATAATATTTCAAAATTGACATTCACAGACATATCTAAAACAATTCTTATTAAACTTAGAGAAGATGATAATATTTCAAAAACAATTGTCAGAACTATTGGAACAGGCAAACACTTTGTTAGATCATAATCTGAAAATCATCATCTTCTGCTTGGCAAATGTGATTTAAATATGTTAATTTAGAATAAGTAAATTCTTTTAAATGATCAAGACTCCTCAGTTGATTTCAGTGGGAGAGACATGTTCCCAGGGTTCTCAAATGGGTAGGCAAGCTCCAGACTAATGAATTTTTTTATGGGGTTTTATGGGTTTTTTTTAAGGATACTAAAATATATGACTTTGTCTAATAAATGGAGGTACTTTACTGTACCTCATTCAACCCAGCCCCTCCACTTCTTCCAAACAGAAAAATGAAACACCTTAGGGAATGACACTAAAAGCTTACTTACGGTGGCAGTAAAAAAATGAAAAATTCATGAGGTTTGAAGAATGTTGGTAAACTTTCAGATATACCTGAGAAACTGAGAGGTGAAAAAAATAAGTGAAATCGTTTGTTATTGTTTAAAGTAATTTTTAAAATGCACAATCAATGAACAAGGAGTTCATGTAAAAAAAAACTACTAAAAACGTATAACTACCCGATTCATATATTTATATATATTTCAAAGTTATTTATCTTAAAGTAAACCGGTTTGACTACGGTGAGTAGTCAGCATTTAAAATTAATTCAAATAATGAAATGAAATACTCTTCATATGCTAATAAAACATAGATCGTTATAAACCTACTGAATGATAGCACCAAAGAAAGTTCCAAGGATGATCAGTATGCTGAAATATAATAACGTGAAAACATTCGGTTTTATTAAATTTAAAGCCTTTCAATATTAATTTCTGTTTTTAATACAAAAACGAGTGATATACTAGTTATGTAATGTCTACTTTGTTTCTAAGAGTCATTAATATATTTGTTTTTGGGTAAGAATTTACCCCTAAAACAGATTTTAACCAATTCGAGGCTGTTACGTTTAAATAAGATTTGGTGCATTATGAATTAAGTAGGGATGGGTAGGAATTCTCCTATCAGCAGTCAATAAACTATCCAAAAAAGCATTTTAAATACATAAATTGAAATTTGCATTTAAATGAATTATGTGGAGTTCCTATGGAGGCTGTGACATTATAATTGCTTACCCAAAGTATGAGACAACCAACGTGGAAGGATTTTAAACATGAATAACTTTCTTCAATGTTACTGATAAAGTGCGGCTAAAAAAATATCTGCCTTACAAATAATTAAAGATATCAAATTATGTACTGCTATCAAAAGGAATGTTTTAATTCAATGACAATACTTGCCAAGATTCTGGAATTTTACTGGAGAGGAAGTTGGCATGGTGATAACCTGAAATTAGTTTTTAAATTTACAGATTACGCTGCTTGGGAATTAATCTTTTTCAAAATTATTGAAATATACATAACTAGCCTAAAAGATCAAAGCAAATTGCACATTTTATTATTCCAGCATATTGAAGGTATAAGTATCTAAGCAATTTTATGGTCTCTGTTAACTTTTTTTTTAAACAATAATAGACAAAAGCTGAAAACCATTAGTGACAGGAACCTATCAACTTCCCACCCACCAAATTTGCTTGATATACCCAACGTAGGGCTGTACCAGATTCAAATTTTTGAAATTCGGCCGGAGCTGCATTTGGCCGGATTTATGAAGTGAAATCCGGCCAGAGCCGGATTTGTAAAAATGGCCGGATTCCGGATCTGGAGCCATTATAAATATGTATATTCTATGGCTCTACCGGCCAGCCAGATTTGGCCGGATTTATGAAGTGAAATTGTGCCGGAGCCGGATTTGTAAAAAATGGCCAGATTCCGGATTTGCCGGAGCCGAAAGCTGTTACTCCCCTAACCCATTGTCTTCTACAAATCATGTTACCAACATCTAAAGGATCCCGAATTAAACTATGTATTTATGCTTTGTCAATAATACCTTCTATTCAACTCAAAATGATGCCTTGCTGTAATTAACTGAAATAACATTGCTCCTTGCCCTCCCCCGCCCCAATCTTCCTTCCTCCATATCACTCAATTAGCTGTGCCTTGCCCCTCTTCCCAAACATGCACATAGCAACTTTTTCAGCTATGGGTTCAGGCTGCCAAGGTGGAAGCTCATTCTGACAGGTGTTGTTTTCTTTGTCCCTCATCACTGTCAGTATGCATAAAAATAAAATTAAACAATCTGAAGATCTGGGATAGGTATGATATTGACAAGTAGGGATGTGACGAAGCTGATAATCTGCATCCGTCGGATTCGGCAAATATAAATCCGTTGGATTCGAATGCGGATGCGGATTTGGTCAACACTTGGCTTAGAAAGCTCGGATGAAAACAATGTTTGGCGAGAGGGGTGTATCTAAAATACGTTCATGAGCAAATACGACGTCTAATCTATGGACAGCTGAGTAAGGGTCCAGGAGTTTAGTTTTATCTGTTTTCTTTATTTCGGGTTTTTGAAAGTCTCTAGGTTTTTTAATTCTATTTACGCTTTCTACGGCCGTGTTTGATCTGAAAACGGTAATTTTTCAAATTCGAATCCCGATGGAATTTTTTTTAAAAATCCGTCAGATTCGAATTTGCTAAAAAAAACGTCGAAGTTCGAATGTCGTCGGATTCGAATTTGAACTTCGTCACATCCCTATTGACAAGGCAGCAGTTTGATCTCTTTTGTGTGGGAAGACTTAGGGACCACAAGAGTAGTACAAGATTTTTTTTTAATTATTTATTTATTTAAATTTAGCCTGTACAACAAAAAAAAGGTGCAGAAATTAGTTAAATACTTACCAATTTTGCTTATGCCAGCCAAGAGAACAACAATTGTGAATATTAAAGGATCTCTCACTTCATGGTAAGCTATCGCAGCAACGTGCAGGCCCCCGTGCCGTTTATGGGAATCTGAACTGTTATTGTGATCTGATTCATTCCCTGTGTTTGATATATTGTAGGACAGACCCAATGCGCTGGGTGATATGTCTGCTACAGCAATAGGTTCCTCACAATTTATCACAGGGGTACCCCAGAGCGAAATTATCACTGTCACACTCACAATAGTTTGTTGCAGTAAAAAACTTGCTTCTCTAAGGATTCCCATAGTTTTCTTAGATTGTATTATTAGTTAAGCTGCCTTGAGTTGATGTAACTTGCTTACCTAAATAACAAAAGAAATTAGTTTAGTCACTGGCGAAGATTTTTCCAAATGGAACTCCCTTCCTATCTGTCATACTGATGCCAGACTTTGTCCATTAGGAGTACACTCAAAATAGAACAAGATAGGGAAATCTTTCAAAACGACCTAAATCAATTATAAAATTGGGAAACTTATTGGAGAATGACTTTCCCATCAGAAAAGTGTCAACTGTTAAAAGAGTATCATAGAGAAATAAATAAATAACTGCAAAGTATTTAATTCATGGAAAACAGCTAATTAAAAACTAAAGAAGCAAAGTACTTAGGAGTTGTAATAAATGACAAATTATCATGGATATACAAGAATGTATAATGCAAAAACAATCTAATACAACACTCAGACATGAGGATAGAAAGAACAAATTTAAAAACAAGCTGCCAGATTCATTACTGGAGAATATTCAAACCTGACAAGAATAACGCCATTGCCCATTGCCATTAGTTAAATCATTAAACCTTGAAACACTAGAGTTAGAGGATAGAAGAACCAAGAGTAAAGTAGTAATAGCCTAATACTAATACATAAATAAGTCATAAGGCAATAATTCTAATTTGGAAATACAACACAAAGATAACTTAGACTTAATACAACTCTCTGATAGACATAAGGATAAAAACACTTTTCTTATTCTGTATGCAAGAAGAAACATACGAAATTCTCGCTCTTCCTGTCCGGAATTCGGGTGTGGAATGGGTTGCCTGAAGAAACCAGGAAAACCAACACATTAAATTACACATTATCAACATTTAAAACTCTAATAAGAATGCAGGACTAGAAACAAACCATGGATAAGCATAGGACGCAATAACCTTCTATATAGAAGGAGTGTCTGTAACAGATAATATAAGATAAGATAAGACTTAATTAACTTAAAAAGAAAAGATAAGACTGATAAGAATATTAAGATGGGTTGCCTGAACAAACCAGGAATAGGAAAGCCAACAAACTATAGACATTTAAAATCTCTAAGTAAAATGAAAGACTAGATATAATAAACCATTGATTTGGATAAGCGTAGGACGCAATAATATTATATTCTGTACAGAATAATACTAATACAGGAGCGTTGGCGTTTGTAAATAGTAACAGTACTGTAAATGACAGTAAATGAAAATGTATTTCGTATTCGTATGCACGCGTCTAAGATATTATGTACATTCATTAATAATACTATACATCTGTATTTTATAGATTAATATTACTAATTTAACTCACTGTAAAGTTTGCATTTAAACGGAAATAATAATATTTAATCCGAGAGCCCGTTCCATTTCCCGGCAATTAGTGAATTAGGCCTGCGTTTCTTCTCCAAAACAGAAATGTTTAGCTGAAGATGTGATATTTCTTAAGCGAGTTCACTTCCGGGTCCTGGTGGTCGCTAGCCAGCGGTCCTGATATTATTTATAATTGTTGTGCCAAGAAACAAACCGCAGTGATGAGGGCAGGGGAGCGGAGGTTGGTCCACCCAGAGTTGCACTTCTGTTCTTTTTTATAGTATGACGGTAATTTCGGACAACTGACGTTTGTTTTTTTGTTTGTTTTTTTTTGTGTGGAAGAGGCTGCAAATGATTGTCTTAGTGAACTTAGTCATAATCATAAGGGGTCGTCCATAAATGACGTCATGCGATTTTGGCCGATTTTAATCCCCCCCCCCTCACTTCGTCACAAAAACTTAGACCCAAATCCAATATGACGCCACAAAGCTGTGACCCACCCCCCTAAAAGTGGTATTTTCTATTTGAAAATGAGCAAGTTTCAAATCACTTAATTGTCATTTTAGTATGTGTTTAGTGTAGGCCTGCATTCTAATATCGTAACACGCGTTGTTGTTGAGCCTTCTCGTCCATGAGGGGCATCCACCAATCATCGTCGGCGTCGGCGTCGGCGTCAGCTATTCCTCCAAGGCCATAGGCCACCTACGAGAGACCTCCAGGCATCTCTATCCTGGGCCAGCTTCTCCAGGATCTTCCATTCATGGCCAATTCTCTTGACGTCTGCCTCCAATTCTCGGCGCCAAGTGTAACACGCACGAATCCATGTAAAACGTCATAAGATTAATTTTAAGAAATCGAATAATTAAGTGGAACTTTGATTTAAAGTTGCGTGTTTTGACGTGACGTCACAATTCTTCAACGCCCCCTCCCCCTCGTCACACATCGTCACACATGTGGGAACTCCCCCCCCCCGCCCTTTACCCCTAAATGCGTGATGTCATTTATGGACGACCCCTAACCAACATGGGCTAACACTGACTTTACATTAAACCATAAGTCATATAGTAGGTCCTAAGTCGGTGACGTCACTAGGGGTGGGCGGACCGCACCAGGTGACACCATCACAAGGGGTGACACCATCACAAGGGGTGACACCATCACAAGGGGTGACACCATCACAAGGGGGGACACCATCACAAGGGGTGACACCATCACAAGGGGTGACACCATCACAAGGGGTGACACCATCACAAGGGGTGACACCATCACAAGGGGTGACACCATCACAAGGGGTGACACCATCACAAGGGGTGACACCATCACAAGGGGTGACACCAAAGTTAAAAATTCTAAATGTTCCCATTATTTTGAACAGGCAGACTCGGAGGAGGTCTATGTGGTAATAAGTCGTGAGGGGTGACACTACGAGCTACCGCACTGGGTGACACCAATCTTAGTGACGCCTCTGCCCTAAGTTACTGTAAAAAAAAATCAATTGGCCACAATAAGAACATTTAATTTTAAACTTTACATTTACATTTAAGTGCAAATTATAATAGTTGTTAACTGCCTCAATTATTTCTTCTTTTGTTTGCTTGTTTGTTTGTTGTTGTTTTTGTTTTTTGTTGTTTTTGTTTTGTTTTTTTATTTTTAAGCATGAAAATTTTAATAGGAAGCTATCAACTGTCAGTATGCATATTCCGGCCTACAAATTAGTGGGCGGGGCTAGAGGGCATCAGTATTAATATAATACGTTGGCCAACCCACTGCTGTGGGTGGGGAGAGGGGAGTTGGGTTATGAGATTTTTGCGTGCTGGAAATTAGAAGGGTTGCGAGGGTTCGCCGGGGCAAGGTGAGCATGACTAGTCCTTAACTTGTAGACTGGGCCGTTTTAAGGTACGCCCATTTGTAGGCCCTCCTCAACTCCACCTACGTAACCAGGTGTCCACTAAGTAGGGGGTGTACCGGATTTCGGCTCCGGCAAATCCGGAATCCGTCAATTTTTACAAATCCGGCTCCGGCCGGAATTCACTTCATAAATCTGGTCAATCCGGCTCAAAAATGTGAATCCGGTACAGCTATACCGCTAAGTAACCAGCTGTCCACTAAGTAACCAGCTGTCCACTAAGTAACCAGCTGTCCACTAAGGGGCCGTCTATAAAGTACGCCACGCTCCAAGGGGGTGTAAGAAAGCGTGAGCGTTTGTGACAGTGCCGGGGGGGGGGTGTCAGGCCATGTATGATGTCACACAATTATTTTTTTTTCTCTAATTTTTTTTTAATTTTTAGTAGCTTTTAAATAGCTTTAAAAATAATTTTCAAATATTTTGTGAAACATTTTAATTAGATTTATGTCAAAATAGCATTGAAATGCGTATCTCCTGAATGTGTTGTTCATAAATCTGAATTGGATGCAGGAGGACTAATATCAGGATCAGGAATGGTTTGACAATCATGTTCGCACCAGCCAATGTTTCACTCAAATTGTGAAATATCAGGACATAAAATGTTGCGACAAGGTACGTTATAGCTCATATTTCAACGTTTTACCTTCGAGATTCCTTCCTCCTCTAATCCCAGTCAACCAAACAACTGATGGACTCAGAGCTTCAGAAAGAGCAGATGCAGATTCTCATAAATTTATTTTTCAACAGGAGTTTTCAAAGGACAACCATATGATCTTTATTGTCCATCTTTGCAGACCAGCTTACTTGATCGAATTTGCAAAGTATGTCACTTATATTTTGCCTCACAAACAATGTTGAAGAAATATGCAGAACAACACAGAGATTGGGCTGAGAAGAATGTGCCACTCCCACCCAAACTGTTCAAGAATCAACTCAGATAAAACGCATCCGTGCTTTGAGGATCGCTTCTAGGAGGCAAAGAGAACCCATGGCAGTTATTGCCAGAAGAGAAAATGCACATACAGAGGCTGTTGAGTGGCTTATAGATGAGGACGAGTTGATCTGTCTGCAATTATCCTACCAGGAAACGATGATGGTGAAAGATTGATGTCAGTCATAAGTCATAACTATAATGAATGAACACTTCACTTCACAGTTGTAAGATAATGTCCAGTGAATATTTTTTGAATTAAACATAAGTCACAGGACCACAATAAACAGATTCCACAGAGCACAAGAGTTGGTCACATAATTTGTCAATCCAGTCTTTTTCTTTTTTAGTCAAATTGTTTTGTTTCTTTTTATTATTTAATCACTGGGTGAGGTCAAGTTTCGCTAATCTACTTCTTATCTTGTGTCAATAGATTGCATAATCGGAAGATTTTCTAAAACTTGACCTCACCCATTGTAAATGAAAAGGTAGCAGATAAATGATGTGTATTATAAAATTGCCAAATCTAATTTTTGCAATTTTTGTTTTAAAATTCGATCTAGATTGAGGTACTGTTTCATTGAATAACTGTGACAACTGTTGACAATTAACTATTCTACTATTAAAGTCATTTTAATAATCTGATAGTTCTTTTAAGCAGAGGTGTCCTGGATTTCGGCTCCAGCTCCGGCAAATCCTGAATCCGGCTATTTTTACAAATCCGGCTTCGGCTCCTTCAGGATTTCACATTATACATCCAGCTGGCCTGTAGATCCCTAATTTATATATATTCATAATGACTCCGGCAAATCCGAAATTCGGCCATTTTAACAAATCTGACTCCGGCTCAAGCCGGATTTCACTTCATTTTCGTCCAAATCCCGCTGCGGCCGGATTTCAAAATTTTGAATCCAGTACATCCATACTTTAAAGTGGAAATTTTATATTTTAATACAGTTTAATAGTGTATTTTAAGTATTAAACTAAATATTTTAATTAGGTGTTTTTTTTTAATTCGAAAGTCTGACATACTTTAGGGGGCGGGGTCCCGAGATTTGTGACAGTTTGTGACAGGGGAGAGGGGGGGGTAAAAAATGGTGAAAAATAGCGTGACGAACATTATGGACGGCCCCTAAGTTTATTTAAGCTAATCGCTCGTTGTCCTTATAACCCCACTTCGTGTCTATGATTAAGGAATTCGTCAACGCGCGTATTCCATTTCAGATTTCAATCGACTTTTCGCAGTGTTAGTTATGGATACTATCAGATAATACCGATAGGAGTTCATGCATGACTCATGGCTGCTAAAGACAAGTTCCGTGTTAAGTGTGATTCTGTAGCACATGTGTAAAACTCAAGGCCCGCGGGCCACAGCAGCTGGGCGAGCAATGATATTGGGCCCCAGAGGGCTTAATATATATATATATATATCTCCCCTAAATAGGATTGAATGCAAGGATATTTTAATGCCCTGTGAGGCAGAGTGCAAATTAACTTTCTAAATTACCACTTTTATCGAACGTTAGTGTTCTCGCTTCATTCAGAATACGAACAAATAAAATTTGTTTATTGGGTTCATGTTTGTCATTATAGTAACATAGCAGCGCTAATTTACTTGCTCTGGAATGTTGCATAAGAAAAGAAGTGTTATGCCCGGATTTCTGCAACATGTCTCATCATATGGCCCGTTCATAAATGACGTCACGCACCTAGGGGGTGAGGGGGGTCACACTTTTGTGACGATTTATGACGAGGGGGGGGGGTAGTTAAGAACTGTACCGTCACATAAAAAAATGCGCAACTTTAAATTAAAAAATCCACTTAAATATTTGATTTAATGACGTGTTATATGGCTTCGCGCGTGTTACAATATAAGAGTGCAGCCTTACACTCTACATAAAAAAATGACAAAAAATTGATATTTGAAACATGCTCATTTTCAAGTAGAAAATACGGCTTTAAAGGGGGGGGGGAGCTTTGTGACGTCACATTGGAGGGTGGTCTGACTTTTTGTGACGACTTGGGATGAGGGTGAAAAGGGATTTGAATCGGCCAAAATCGCGTGAAGACATTTTTGGACGGCCCCTATACAGTGATTTTAAACATAATATACCCTGTGGGGAGGGACCAAACTGTAATAATTAATGGATCTAAATCTGCAGCAATAACGGCTAACTCAGGAGTTCCACAAAAACTGTGCTAGGTCCCTTACTCTTTTTAAATTACATAAATGATTTACCCAACAACATCTCATCAGGAAGAAAAGCTGAGTTATTTGCTGATGATTGTATAATCTATAGAACAATTAAATAAGAACAAGATAGCAACATTTTACAAAAACACTTAGATGAATTGATAGAAAAAAACTAACTGGAATATGTCTTACA